>VVHJ01061794.1:0-13117 GCA_015107715.1 Tylochromis polylepis | reverse complement strand
CGGCCAGGACGAAAACTGCATTGTTCCTCCTGTATCCGAGGTTCGACCAACGGACGGACTCTCCTTTCCAGCACCCTGGCATAGACTTTCCCAGGGAGGCTGAGGAGTGTGATACCCCTGTAATTGGAACACACCCTCCGGTCCCCTTTCTTAAAAATGGGAACCACCACCCCAGTCTGCCAATCCAGTGGTACCGCCCCTGATCTCCACGCAACATTGTAGAGGCGTGTCAACCAGGACAGCCCTACAACATCCAGAGCCTTCAGGAACTCAGGGCGGACCTCATCCACTCTAGGTGCTCTGCCACCAAGGAGTTGTTTAACTGCCTCAGCGACCTCACACCCGGAGATTGGCTGGTCATCCCCTTCGTCCCCCAGGGCATTATTTCCTTTAAAATGAATTCAAACAGTACATTCAATATGTTCAATCATCAGAAAACCTGAAAGCAATTACAACTGTAGAAGCCTGCATTAGGTTCATCCTCTTTCTGTTTTCCGTTATCGCCCCTACCACTAACAATCCTGCTCTAAACTGCTCTGTGCATACAATTATTTTATTTTACTCATTTATGTTTGACTTTTTTCACTAAGCAGATTGCAACATTCACCAAAATGGCTATTTTTGTGTTCATTACTTTATATAATTTATATACCTTATTATTTCTGTTAATTGTCTTTTGTTTAATGTCGCCTGCTAACATTGGGATGTGTACAAGATATTTGTTCTGTGATGTTCTTTGTTAGAAATAAAGTATGTTTTGGAAGAAAAAAAAGCTGGCCCTGATTTATGCTCGCTTCAGTGTTCAGAGGTGGTCTCTGATTTTTGGGAAACTGTTGAATAATTAAAATATTTCTGTGTTTATCTGGAAACTTTTTTATGTATTAAACTTATTATGTTTCCAATGTGTGAAAAGAGTATCCAGCAGGGGGCGACTCCTCTGGCTGTACCCAGAAATGCCATCATGTGTGCAGATGTTTTTCTTTGGCTGCACCAGCACAGCTGTTCTCCTCCCAGATGTTTGATATGGAACAGTATTACCATCACACACAGAAAACATCTTCATTGGTCTGAACAGCTTTTTAATTATGAACAGCTCCTAGTGACTGTAAGTCATAGTAACTGTTGCTCATATTAAATATTTATCACACTTCCGTCAGCATTTCCGTCCGGGATTTAAAGAATTCAATGCCCCGCCATCAGACCTTCCCTCAGTCCCAGAACAATAATGGCGTTTACACAGAAATGGACTGAATGAGCTCTTAATGGTACAATATGTTTTCACTCTCTCATACAAATGTGTGTAATAGGTCCCTGATAATACAGACACATGCTCTGTTTGTAGACGGTGGAGATTTGAGGGGGTTTATTCATCCACTCTGTTTGTGACACTGCTTTGGAAAGATTTCCTTCTTCATCTGAAAACACGTTTTGTTAAAAGAAACCGTACTTGAGGTGTGAAAGTGTTGGATGTCAGTGGTGTCTGTTGTGTATGGATGATGGTAAATGTGTGCATGAAGATGCAGGAACTGAAACAATTGAAAAACCAGGCTTATCAGAAGGAGCAAAAGCTGGACTGAAAGAGCAGGTGTCATATCCTTGGCCACTCCCACCTCTTAGGTGGAGCCACTGAGTTCAGTCTCTGCAGCGTCAATCAGAGGTGCTAAATTCTGAGGAAAGGAGTCTCTACGCTCCCTTTATTACGTGATTCAGCAGAAGAATCACCAGAGCATCCGTAATAACAGGAGATAATTCCATCCCATAATTCACAGAAATGCTCATGACTGACAGACTCAGATCACAGGGATGGTCATTAATGGTGTTTTCTATTTCCTGAACAGCTGATAAACCCACAGCTGAACTCTGAACATCACATTTATAAGACCTGCTCAAACAACTCAGTAAAAACATTTGAGTGAAGTAGGGTGTGCACTTTGTTGTCCAACTTCTGGATATTGTAGTTTTTATAAGGCAGACATCCACTGTGTAGTTCGAACACCAAACCTCTTACTTATTCTCATTCATCTCAAGATATTGCCATTGAGATCACAGATTAGGAAAGTGATGAAGAAAAGAAGGTACGAGGTTACTTGGACTGTTTTAACCTTTTAATCACTTCTTCAGCACATCAGCACTGAAATCTTTCACAGAGAAAATTCACCAAATATTCATTGAATGGTTGAAATAAAAACACACAAAGAAGAATCCACAACAAATTTAATAGAATACAAAAAGTGTATGTATGTGTGTCACAGCAGGGCGCTCTTTGCGTATGAAAGCAGACACAACGATTGGTCAAATGATGCCTGTAGCTCCGCCCAGCCTTTCTCTAACCGGGACGAGAGGCGGTTCAAGGCTTCTATGGCGGCGGCGTCCTGTGATAAGGAGTGAAGATGGAGCTGAAAAAACAAACAAACAAAAAATGTTAACAGGAAATTGTGGAACGGCTCTGTCAATAAAAGATGGCACGGTTGAAGAGTGTGTTCTGATTGGCTAACCTTCAGGAAGAGTGCCAGGTAAGCGTGAGCCAGGTCAAAGTCCCGCCCACTGGCCAACATGCTGTCAATCATCTGAATGAATGCTAGCAGGAGCTCCATGGCTCCGCCCCCCTCTGGAGCCAGAGAGGTGAGCTCAACGGAGAGCGCTGCTGGCCCGCAACCCTTTAGGAGACGCAGCGGCTGATCAACTGCGGAGAGAGTATTGATCTCTGATCAGAACTTGGTTTTTATCAAAGTTTGAAACACAAACCTATCTATTTATACTATTAAATATAAAAATACTGATATCAGATATGGACTAAAAACCACAAAAAACATGTCTGAATCAACACTTCATAACAGTCAAAATCAATCACTGATTAAAATACTCTCATTATAGACTCTTTAGACTCTCCTCAGGTATAAAAAAAATTAATCTGTTTTCTTTCTTTATCATTAACTTTGTTTTTCCATCAGCTCAGTAAGCAGCTTTTATTTTGAAATTCTGGTTAAACACCAGCTTTAGATTCTAGTATTAAAAAATAGAAGCATTAAGGTGAGCCTGTCCTGTCCAGACTCACATGATCCCGTGGTCAGAGCTGATTCCAGAGTGCAGATGAACTCTGACCTCTGAGAGAGCACGCCCCAGTTCAGCACCTTAGACTGAGACACAGGAAACACAACTTTATTTACACATGATTAAAGTGCACATGCTCAGTTCGGACTAAAACATACTTGAGTCGTGATGTGGGTGGGTCCCAGGCACGTTACCTGTGTTTCCTGCTCGGTTTGTGTTTGTGTTGCAAATCGAGGGGTGAGGCCAGGAACTGTTGGCAGGAAGAATGGAGCAGCAGCCGGAGCAGCAGGGGGCGCCACGGGTTTGTTCCTCTTCTACAAACACCAAATCAGACAGGTGAGAGGTCTGACATCATCAGTACTCAATCCTTAGAGACCATCAGCTGATTTGTGATCATGTAAAGAATTAATCTGTTCATGAGCTGACTCATCATCCCAAGTGAAGCTGGTATGTGGAAGAATCAACAATATATGCTGCGGGAAGGTTTTAAAAGGAAGCAGACTGAACATGAAAAAAATCAAAACATAAATATTTGATTTAATAAATAGAAGGATGGGACTGGGACTCAATCACAGCCAGGTTTATTCCTTTTTCCCAGGATTATAAAGTTGTTTTTATTTTTAGTACAAACCAAGTTAAAAAGTGATCATTTCACTTCCTGTTTTAACTGCTACCACCGTTCCTTATATTTTGTCCACCCCATTAACATGACTTTGAAATCAAGGAGCATGGCTGTTCACAGTGTTCATAATAAGTGACAGTTCCTAACCTTGATTTCATCGAGGTGCAGCAGACTTTTCCACCGAGACTCTGGCAGCAGAGACAGAGTCACAAGCTCCGCCCCCAGCTGTTCAGCTGACTGATAGACATCCTCCTCCTCCTCCTCCTCAGATTTCACCTCCTGTTCCTTCTCCTCCACTGTGACGTCCGGTAACGTCTCCACAGCTGGCTGATAGTCAGCTGGGAGGGGGCGGAGCCCCACAGGCCCACACAGGCTCTTATTGGTCCTAAAGGAGGACAACTGCACTGTGACTGGCTGATAACGGACTGTCATGTGACCAATTGTGAAAAATAAAAAAACCCCAATTGGTTGCTGTAACGCTGTGATTAGTTCATACCAGAGGTAGAGGCCCAGACTGTCAACGTGAGCTGTTGCGAGGAAGTCACCTGTCGGGGACAAGGACACGCTCACTGGCGCCGTGGCAACCAGGAAACAGTCGACTAGACTGAGGAGAGAAGAAAATGATAGATCCTGATGATCAGCTAATGTCTCTGATTAGTTGCCCCACTCACACCGATATTAAAATGTTCAGAGTCTTACCTTCCAGAGGGGAGGTCCCAGGTACGGATGGTACAGTCCATTGCCACGGTAACCAGCCATCGGCCATCAGGGCTGAATGTCTGAGGAATGAAAACATTTAGCTTCCTTTCGGCATGCTGTGTGACGTAGTGCAGTTTAATTCACCTTCATCTAACCCAGTGGTTCCCAAACTTTTTTTGCTAGGCCCCCCTTTGTTTTACAAGAAAATCTTCACGCGCCCCCCACTTTGGGAGCCACTGATCTAACCCACCATGTCATTGATGTTGCCGTGGTGACCTGCAAACTTCCTAACGACTCTTCTGGTTTCTATGTCGACAACCACCAGAGTGAAGTCATCCAGCGCTAACGCTAGCATCCCACTAACAGAGAAACAGAATGAGCAGTGTTAGGTAATGCTAATTGTTAGCATTTGCTGCAGCTAATCATGCAGTTTATTAGCGTCATGCTAACTGTTAGCTACCTTTCTCTGTGCAGCTTCATGCTAGCCGGCGAAGCGTTTAGCTTCATCTCTTCTTCCAGCTTCTTCGTTTTGAAGCGCCAGAACTTCAGCAGCCAATCAGAGCCTGTGGTAAGGGTCAGCTGGTTCAGGGTATCCGTGGCGATGCCTCGCACCACACCATTGTGAGCTGGAGAAGCCAGACATGGGGGTTAATAAAGGTTAATAAAAATGGGCAGAGTTAAGGACAGAAAGTGCTCCAATCACAGGAAAAAAAAAGGTGAACACACCTTTCTCATCGTCACCGTAGCAACCCCGATGCAGTCCGGACTGCAGATTGTAGACATCTACACAGCCAGACGATGACCCAATTACAGCAAAGTTACCACAGGAAGTGATTTCAACAGCCTAGGAGCAGAAACAGGAAGTCATGTGACCCTCAGAGCCATCCAGGAGAGGAGCTTAGTGAAACACAGGTTTAAAGATGCTACTACCGTAGCGATGGCATCCCTACGGGAGCCTGGTGGTTGCAGATGGTGCGCTCCCATCGTGCACCTCTGGTAGTTCCATGTGGTTGTTGCTAGGCGATCACGATGACATGCGACGATGCCATCCCAGTCCGACTGACGAGTCACAGCTATGAACAGAAAAAGGACAGCGTCAGCTTAAATGGAATGTTTTCTGTATGGATGTCTGGATGGCTTGCCAGAGTGCTCACAGGAGGAGAACGCGGTGATGGCAGGAAGTCGCAGCTCCTCATATGTCAGTCCTTTCTTCTTCTTCTTTTCCTTTTTCTTGTTAACAGAGCCTAAAAGAAATAAATGTAAACCAGACTCAAATGAAAAAAAAAAAAAGATTTTTATTAAAGCAGCAGCATTAGTGTCCAACATGAAACTGCAGTGGGAGGAGTCAGGAAGATGTTCCCAACCAATAAAGGAAATAGGTCTAACAGTAAGTGTTCAGTTTTCTGCGTCATTATTTTTGTGTTATTGTTATCGTGAGACGTGTGACAGACACACCGAGTCTGAGACAGTGACTCTAAAATGTCACATTTTTTGAAGTCTGGTGGGAGGGCTGAACTTACCATGACCCAGGTTCTTGTTGAAGCGCTCGTGGACGGTGGAGAAGGACTGCAGTGTCCCATCCTGACCTGCAGGGTGGGCAAAAGCAACATGCAGCATAAATGAATACAAGTAAAAAAATCTGAAAATATGAGCAGTGTGATCAGAACAGGAGGACGCAAGAAAATAAAAACGGTGCAATAAAAAGAGAAATATGTAAATTATCATCTGATCTTACCTGCACTTAGGATGTTTTTTCCATCATTGCCATGGTGATGAATGGTGGTGGGCGGGGCGCTGTGTCCCTGACGGCTCCTCAGCAGTCTGGCTCCGCCTCCTTCCTGATCAAAAATCCACACCTAAGGGGAAAAAGGTTTTCTACTGTTTTTATTTGTGTTTTAAGTCTAAGGAGCTTGGAAAGAAAAGCATCTGGACTTCTTTAAGTCCAAACGCTTTTCTTTCCAAGCTCCTTAGACTACCATGACCTGGATGACTGAGAACCTTCACAGACATTTGTGTTTTAACCATTTTTGCTTTGTTTTTATTTGTTGTAATTATTTAATTGATGATGTTGCTTTTCATTATTTTATTTATAAGTTATTTTTTATATTTTCTCAATGTCTGATTTTTGTTGTCTTTTTTTTGCTGTGTTTTTATTATTACTGTAGTTCTATTTAATATTTCTTTTGTTTGTTGATGCTCTGGTTTTAATCACCGTAGTGTCTGATTTTACTTTTGTTATTAATGTAGTTTAAATGTTTTATTTTTGTTTTTGTTGTTTTTAAATGCAATCATTTTATTCTCATAGTTTCATCCTCGATTTTGTTTTTACAGTTTTAGCTGTTTTTATTTGTTGTTGTAGTTTTTGTTGTTTGTTATTAGAAGTGTTTTTTTAAAATTTCTCTTTAATATTTAAAAATAATGTTAAACATCTGAACGTTATGAAGGCGTTTTCATAAATCATAAATCTCACGCCTGTTGTTTTCTTTCTACCTTGATGGCGTTGTCGGCGCCGTTGGTAACCAATATCGGCTCTCCGTGCAGGAACGTTGCCCCGGCGATGGCCGTTCTGTGGGCGTGTCTGTGCTGAGTGACGAGCTGGCGACGTTCTAAATCCCAGAATGCAATGTGGCCCTGAGGACTGCCAGACGCCACAATGGGAGGGCCGTCTGACAGACAGAGGTAAAGATATAGTGAATATGTGAAGAGAGAGCGCGAACCAATGGCAGCGAGCGCCACGGGCGTGACATCATCACCTGTACCTGTTCTGAAAGAGAGCGATGTGATTGGTCCCCAGTCCTGTGTGAAGCTCATCAACGTCTCGTCCAGTCGGATGTTGTGAATAATGATGCGACCTGTTGCCGTGCCAACACCAACCACATCCACCGCAGGACTCTGGAAAGTTAAGTCTTTATTTACAAATCTTTCAAAATAAAAGAATCAGGTTTGTATTTACTTCCAACAATAACAGTCTGTGAAGTTACTGACCTGCTGCAGAACTGTGACTCCTGCCGACCAGCCAGCGAACGTGAAGAGCAGCTTACTGAGGATCAAACACAACTTTATTAACACCTCATCACTTTAACATTAATACTGATGCAGGAATATGGAGACACATGTAGCTTACTGTATTAACATCAATAATTTAAATATTTATTTAAAACACATGTACGTGCCTTAGTTTTTATAAAAGAAGAAAAAACTTTTAAGATTTTTAAATAATTAATTTTTGACAGCATGCTGCAAAAGGAGAGACTTTTATAAGATACTAAGGCCCACAAGCTGAGACAGTCGAGGCTCCTTTAAACATGCTGATGGAAGCCCTCACACACGTTGTGTGACTGGTGTTTGCATGTTTTATACAGCGACCATCACAGAGACACTGAAGGAAACCTAAAATCAGACAGATTCTTGGGGGATTGTGAATGTGTGCTTCTGTCAGTGTTCAGGGTGGAGCGCTACACCCTCACCTGGTCTTGATGTTCCAGAGCTGCAGTGCACCCTGGGAGCTCCCCAGGAGCACCTTGTTCAGGTAGGTGCTCGGGTGCATCATGGCCGACACGTCAAATGTCGCCGGGTCAAAGTGCAGCCGCAGGTACACCTCTGAGAGGCAGAGAGAGCAAGGCATGATGGGTAAGAGCACATGTACGCTACAGCAGGTGAGTGCAGGTGAAGCCTCACCCCTACAGACTCACCCCCACTCTGGACATCCCACACGATGACATCACCGCCGCTGTCAGCAGAGATCAGCTGATCGCCCAGAGGAAGCAGCAGGCGCACTTCCTGTTCATGACCGTTGTAACGCATCACCACCTGTACAGAGAGCAAACAGGGTCAAAATACAGTTTTGTTTTTATATTCTGCTCGTTTTTCTTATAAAGAATGATTAAATTGAACTTCTGTTCTTTAAAAAAAAATCTGACCAAGAAGAAAAAAAAAGATAATTCAAATAGAAATTAACCTGAATTTTTTAAAATCAATTATTTAAATAACATTTAATATTAATTTTTTTCTAATTTGAATTTCAGAAAAGCAAAAGCACCAAACTTTATAAAGCTTTTTTATTGTTTTTATATTTGAAAATTAAATAATTTGTTTAACTAAAAAAACCCCAAAACTTAAAAGTCAGAATTTAAAATGTAAAGATAAAAAAAATAAATAATGATAATGTTTGGTTAAAGTTTTGGGACCTCTTTGTTCCTAGCGAAGGCATTAATGAGCCGCCCGGTGGCGGCGAACACCAACATCCTGTCGGCTGCCAAACAGGTGATGTCATCTGGTAGGCTGTTACCTAGACAACGATATCACAATTTCATTACAGTACATTACAACAGAGCAGCCAATCAGAGAGCACAACTCAGAGCAGCAGCATCAGGGAGAAGTAAAATAAAATAAAAATCAAAATACTCACTGACAGCGACGATCCCCAACCTGTTCACCTGCAGGAGATCAATACAGATCATCAATAATCAGCAGATTTTAGCCAAAGCATTCATGTTATGTTCAGAGTAACAGGCGCTCAGGATGGACTCCACACAGGAAAGTGATCCGAAATCAGTGAATAAATCAATAAAACCTCTCTGATCCTCTTTGTATGTCTCAGTCATAACAGGATTATCAGAGCACTGAAGGATAACTCTTTACAAACCAGCCTGAATGAACCCGAGTCTTCCAGATGTGCTCAGGCTGCAGGTTCACTTTTAAAAACTCACCAGGAGTCCACCAATCAGAGCACAGATCAGTAATAAGTCTAAACAGAAGGAGCTCAGATGAGGATATTTAGATTCAGATTAAATGATGAGAAGCTTCACAAAGACTTCAACAAACCGGCTGAGTGAGTCTGTTTCACACCGATCAGCCACTCAGCAGACTCCCTGAAACACCTGTGTGTAACACCGAGGCTAATAATAAAGTCTGCATGTAAACAATCTACCCTTTAAAGTCTGCTCACTTTGCACTAAAATGTGACTTCAAAGATTTTTTTCCTCTCTAAAGTTAAAGTCCCACATCCATCTCTGTGTTACTAACAGATTTCAGGTGTTTCAGTCTCTGGTGATTTCTCATACCAAATATGAAGTTTTCAAAGAGAGGCAAAAATCACATTTACATGAGCTGGACATATTTCAGTATTACACATCACACTGAAATCAGCTGAAGACCACCGACTGTCACAGATGTAGGAGCTTCATGTAAGAGTTTGCAGGCAGCACTTTTACACAGACTGTATATAAATATGGACGTTACTTTGGGGTGTACCGCTCACGCTGCTCTCTGAGCTCAGTAAAATCTTTCTGCTCAGTTTATGGCCTCAGTCGCTGAGTTTTGCTTCCATTTAGAGTCTGAAAGGATCAGACAGCAGAGGAGGATCATTAGATTAAGGCTACGTTTACACTAATCCGGATAAATTTGAAAACGGCGTTTTCGTCTAAAAACACTCCGCGTCCACACTATCGTTTTCAATCGTTTCCGAAGAGTTGTTCATCCACACTGTACCGCACATGCGTGAAACGTAAGACGATTCGACCTGCGTCATTTCCGTCTGCCGTTTATTTACTTATTTACATTCTGTCTTCTTTGAAGAAAAGCTATCTGGAGCATGTACAAACTGATATTAATCTTTAATAGGGCCGTCAAAATTGAGAGCAAACAAAACAACTGCTGTACAATGCCGTCCGCCATCTAGTTGAATTGGTCACATGACTGCATCACATGACTAAAATGCGTCACTGTTTTTCCAGTCCACACTGCGACGCGAAAACGGTGTTTTCCAAAATCTCCACTTTTGCCAGAGTTTTTAGAAAGAATCGTTTTCAGAGGTGACATCTCCGTTTGTGTGTAAATGAAAGGCGCAAACAAAGGGGAAAGTATACGTTTTTAAGGGAAAACGTATATGTGTAAAACGGGGCCTAAAGCACCAAGATGGTGGCAGTGAGATGGGCTGGCCGATGTCCATCATTCATATACAGTGAAACAGCAGAGAAATGCAGGACTTCCTGTGAGTTGGTGAGTTGCAGTTTAAAAATGTAGCAGACACAGGATCTCAGAGCAGATAATGTCTCATCTGAATTCTGCTTCCTTTTTATTGTAGCCCACACAGTTTGGGCTTTGGAAATACACTCACTGCCCACTTCATTAGGTACACTGGTTCATCTAATTTCATGGCAGCAACTTAATGCATTCAGACACGGTTGAGACGACTTGCTAAAGTCCAAACAGAGCATCAGAATGGGGAAGAAAGGTGACACTAAATGTGGCCTGGTTGTTTGTGCCAAACATGTAGGGCTGAGTATTTCAGAAACGATGACTTACTGGGATTTTCCTCACACAACCATCTCTAATTAAGAAAACGATTTAAAAATAAGAAAACATTTTAGATAACCTGACTCAACCAAGTGTTTTCTCACAGAGAAAACACTTAGTTGATGTCTTACCCGAGTTGTTGCTGACTATCCCTTTATGACCCCAGTGGACCATCTTCTGATGAACATGGTTAACAATCCATGTCATGAAGTTCAGTTAATGTCAAGCTGGTTTCTAGAACATGCCAGTGCGTTCACTGCACTCTAATAAGCTCCAGAGTCACCAGCTCTTAATCCAATAAAGCATCTTTGGGTTGTGCTGAAACACATCTGCAGCAGCTAGGTGATGACGTCATGTCAAAATGGACAAAAATCTCTTATGTTTGTAGCAAGAATTAAGGCAGGCGGTCCAACCCGGTACCAGCAAAGTGTGCCTAATAAACTCGCCGGTGAGTGTAACTGAATCATGGATCATCACTGGAACATGAATATGACGTCATAACCTGAAGAAAAGTCATTGTAACTCTGTGTGTGCGTGCGTGTGTTTATAAGCGGTTTTAACTGTTTTGGTCTTCTTTCCCTCATGCACGAGGTCTCAGTCACGTTTACACTGTGTGTGTGTGTGTGTATGAGCACGTGCGGCTGTTCTTACGTTGAACGTGTGGAAGCTCCGACCGACCGCCGTGACCACGTAGAACTCCCGGTGCTTCAGGTGGTACCGGAGCGCGTGCGGCACGTGGTTGGAATACAGTCCCAGAACCCGGAAACCGGAGAACAAAGAGCTGCCGCCGGCCGGCATGTCCGCTCGCCGGAGAGAACACGCAACAGACGGGAGACACAGGTAAACAGCAGGCAGCGCGAGGAGCCAGAGAGAAAACACACACGAAGGAGCCACGACGAAACAAGTCCGGCTGGAAACACACTCCGTCGGCTCAGGAAGGTTCCGGTTTGGCTCAGTGCCGCCACCTGCTGGACGGAAACAGGACAGAACCGTCAGCACAGAGTCGGAACAGAATCAGGAATAAAAGCTTTGGAATATTCTGCCTGGTTTGAGTTGGTGGTGAGGCTGCAGAAGCAGAAACACTGAGAAAGCTGGGCGTTGTCTGGAAACACTTGTAAATAACAAAGCTAAAGAACCGTATCCAAGTGTGTTTGTTGGGAACCCACAGTAGAGAAAAGCCCACAGCTGAAATATGACTGTGTAGAAGCAGAAACATTATATTCACTCTAAAATACTCCAAAGGTACCAGTTATGTAAACCTGTAAACATTTTAGGCACTAAACCATAAAACCTAAATTCAGAAAAGTGACACAATAGATGTTACATGACTCAAAACTCATCCTCAGAACAAATAGAATGATTTAAATACAAAGTAAAAATGTTCTTTGGCATGTGTGCAGCCAGACATGCTGGGTAAAATAAAAGGAATCCATGATGTTGATAAAACCTCTGGCAAAGTTAAAATCCTCAAATATAACCAGTCTGGACAGCTTCATAGTAGAGGATAAGAAGTCCCTGAACTCCTTTAAAAACAAGCCATTTGGGCCACGTGGATGATACAGCACAATAAAAATGATTCTTATATCCCCTCCTTTAAGCCATAGTTCAAACAAAGAAACATGCCAGACCTTTGCTGAAAAACATGAGAACCGGCCCCAAAACACTGCAGTGAGTTCACCTCAGGTTTGTTTAAACAGAATCACAGACGCTGCTCGCAGCTGGAACAGGTGGAGTCAGCACGGGTCCCATTCTTACAATACTGATCAAAGAAGCCTTATCATTAATTAATACTTTAATGCTAAATTTGATCAATTTATCTTCATTAGCAGGCTTTTAAGGTGGCTGTAATTAAACCATTACTTAAAAAGTCCTTACTTGATGCAGTTGTCTTGGTTAACTATAGACTGATCTCCAACCTTTCTTTGTACACAGACATCTGGCACCTAAAACCTGAAAGACAGAATCAACCCAGCTTAATGGACACAGACAGAAATCAAACAGGATCAAGAAGCTCTGAAGGAACATGGGGAACAATCAACCTACAGTACCTGGGATCTACAAAGACATAAAACCATATGGTGCTGCAGATTTAAATACACTGTAAAAGTGGGAACACTTCATGAATAAGTGTATTTTAGAAATGCTTTGCTGGGTGGCAACTCTTTTAAACTGACTGAACTCTGTAACACTGACCAGTTTCTTCTCCATTTCATTAGACAAAGCTGCTCTTCTGTTTTGTCTTCAGAGGCTTTAAAATGATTCGTGATTCAATGTAAGATTCTGCACCGTGTATACTGGAATAAAGCCAGACTAGCTCAAATATACCCCAACCTTAGCCCCGATTGCGACCGCTGTCATCAAACACCTGCCTCCTTAATACATATGTTCTGGTCATGTCCATCCCTCAAACAATACTGGATTAATATTTTGCCTCTGCCCCTCCAACCT
>VVHJ01061793.1:0-24337 GCA_015107715.1 Tylochromis polylepis | reverse complement strand
TTTAAATTTGCCCACCCCTCTCCCCCAGTCTCACGTGCATGATTTTACAACAATAACTCCCCACACACACAAAATCAGTTTCCGCTCCAAACGCTTGTACGGCCCAATGGAACATTTCTCTAATGAAATTGTAGTGAAACACAACCACAGAGACAGGCCTTTTCTTTTTCATTTTTTTTTCTTGTTAAAAGGTCAGGATGCAAATGAGCTGGAGATTTCAGCTGGAATGCACTTTTATACTGCGTGATGTTCAATAATAGATAACGAATCATGTCGAAGATTACAATTGTTTTATAAGATGTCAGCTAAACGAAGATATCATGTTTGACTGTATGTAAAAAAAAAAAATTTAAAAAAAAACATTTGTAAATACCACTAAGTATTACTGCTAAAAGAGAGTATATAAAATTTAAAATGTGTAAAAAATAAATAAATAAAATTGAAAAAAAATGTCTAGAACAGAACTTAGATGTTGAAAATGGAGCACTGTTGGGGTTACCTGTATGTACTGTAGATTAGAAATGGATTAACTGCGCTGGACTGCCTTCTGGACTGAAAACAACACCATATATTCAACATCTGTGTTTGGGTTTGTTGTGTGCTAGCTCTTCGTCTGAGATGGACAAGCCAAGGATTAAATTATACATGTGGCCTCTGGCAGAAGTTTGTTGTGCAAAATATTAGTTACAGGAAGCCTGTGAGCCAACCTGTGCCAGTAAAGATCCAATTTCATGAAAATCCAGTGGAGTGAGGAAAAATCCCCCTAATGGGTATACAAAACAAAACAAAATAAGTCACTGTGTTTCCTAAAATCTGAATTAATAGCCTGCAAAAGTAGAATAAATAGAATTTAGAATAAATTTTACACTGCCTGAGAGATGAGGAGGTTTTATAGATAGTTGCTTCTCTTTGGAAATATGATAAACACTACAGTAAGGAAAAGTGTCTTGTTTGCATTTCAGGCAATGCAACTCAAATGCATTATGGTCTGCATAAGCAAATTTTCTTGCGTGAAATAACAACTTAACTCTTTAATGTATTTAATAATACGGTGGCCCTGAGAGGTCAAATGCACTGCAACGGAAACACCGGCAAGTAGAAAAACTCTACAAAAGTTCACAGACAACAGAAGTTAAATAAAACAACAGAAAAAAAAGGGGGGGGGGGAGTGTTTTTTTGGGGAGACAGTAACGTAACCAAACAGCTGCTGAAGGACTAAGACGTGTTTAAAAGAAGCAGAAGATTTGTTGCAAAGGAGAAAAAGATGCAGGTGATGTGTTTTTTTTAATCTCATGATTCATAAAATACCATAGATACAGGTCTGCTAGTAGCCGTTTACTGTTAGTTTGTGACATCTGTAGCTGTTCTGTCACGATATTGTCTCCCCAAAAACACTGACATTGTGTTTTGTGAGTTATGACTTTTTATTTTAGTTTTTGGTTTTTTCAGCTTTCATAGTGTTTTTTTTTTTCTTTTTTTAATTTCTGTTGTGTTTTTTTCACTTCCATTCTGTTTTGTGTGCTTTTGTAGCATTTTTCTATCTGCTGGTGTTTTCTCAAGTTGTGGTGCATTTGACCTTTCAGGGCCACTGTAGACCAAAGCCTGAAAGCTACTTTAGTCCAGAGTGGAATTTAGCCACAACTTGAATGTCTGGACGTCTTTGGCGTGCCATCACAGAAGTGTCACTGTTTCGTTCTCTGTAAAGTCACACCAGGCTGCCAGCTTCACTAGTGTCCGCCAGTTTGGTCCACCATAATCTTGTTGTCAAGGTCTTCTGCAGCATTTTGTTAACCGGTCAAGAAGCCGGTGACATGAAAAAAAAACAAAAACCCATATATGTCTCTCTACCCTTTACCTCGGCCACAGACTTTTCCATACAGTGCCACTGTGCAGACTGGACAGTGTGGGGACCAATGTACTGCACAATAACCGGAGAAGAGAGGGAGGGGGGTGCAGAACCTCAGGGAGATCTGATTTGGGATTCATTTGGATGATGAACTCAACCCTCAAAAAACTTTCACCTGCTATTTTAGCAAAAAAAATATTTGGACTATCAGACACTCAGAGGACAGATTTTTGTTTTTTACAACATGTCTTCATTTCTGCCATATCATCAGTCATATCTGTTCTTCAGGTATTAAGTTAGTTTCAAAGACCTAGGAGGTGGAAAGTTTTTGCTAAAAAACACAGAACCTTGTTTAGGCCAGTGACTTCAGTCATCCATATCATTTATATTAGATAAAAGTTAATGCATCTGAGAAGCACTCAAGCAGGCCTTTTGGCAAACCTGTCGCATCAAAATAACACTGAGAGGCTTCTCTAGTAACTTGAACCCAAACATAAAGAAGGCTCACTGTTCTGTTTTTATTTTGAAAGATCAGTGTGGGTGAAAGAGCTTTGCTTTGTGTACATTATGCTAGAGAGCCATGTGAACGAGGCACTAATGTTCTTTGACTCATTTTTGGAGGTGACTAAGCAGCGTCAAGTGCATTACAATCCCCTGTAAGGTGCAGTAGGATGGATCTGATTTGCATTTAGCCAATGAATACAAAAACACACACTGTTTATACCCAAAACGCTGACTTTAGGTGATTTGGTTACATGTAATTCTTCCAGTGTAATTTGATTACATAAGTACAATGTAAAATGTTACATTTAATCAAGTCTGGTCAGATGAAATTTACTTGATTGGCATATATTCCGCATATTTTCCTTAATAATTAATTATCCGAATAAGTAAATAAATATTTGATTTTATATATTTCAGTTGCATTTTACTCAAAATGATTGCTTCTTTTATGAGGGCAAAGAATCATTTTGGGTGCGCTGTAATGAAATTTTCATGAACATGTCAATTCATGTTAGCGGTGTAGAAGTGCAAATGAGAACTGATTCAATCAAAAACACGCGCTCCTTTCCGATTTGCCTTCAACTAATCTTGCTAACCTGCTGGTTTTGACTTGGTTGCGTGTCAGGTGAGCACAGTGAACTGAAATAATGGTCAAAATTACAGTTACAATTTACCAAAGCCATTTCTAAAAGAAACAAAACAAAGAAAAGCAGAAATATCCTTTATTCATCATTCTGTTGGAATAAAAAGTCTCGAACGATTATTTCACTGGTGCACGTAAAATGACTTCGAACCCGTTTGGGATGAGAATTACTAAATTATATGCACAGTATTCTCCCTAGCATTTATCTCTAATGTGCCAACTTTCTGAGCCCCTTTATTCCCAGAACACACGTATTAACACTCGCCGTATTTTCAGAACAGTATCGTCTTGAGCAGACATTTTTTAAGCAATTAGCATGCTATACCAATAAGTGACCCTGCGTGCCATTCTAATTATATGGTCTATTCCTCAGTCTTGATTGGCTCCTGGTGTCTCATCTCTGCTGATTCAAAGCTTTGCTTTGGCTGATTGGTCAAAATCAAAGTGATGATTCTCCTGATTTGTCTTATTTCAGAGTTCTGGAGTGCTGTGCCGACTAAACCACTTGACAGAGCTGATTATCCCACCTCCTGAGCCCGGCAAATTGGTTCAATCAAAAGCGTGATTAGTTGAATCAGTTGTTTTAAATAGAATAAAAGCCTGAAGTCTCCGCAGCACTCCATGGCTCTTTTTTTTTCACTCTTTTAGCCAGCTTAGGTGCACCAACAGAGGAAACTGGTCCAGTCAGGCCATTTTTCACATCTTCTACTGAATAAGTCTTGATACTTAGGATAGTGAAGCTCCACTTAAAGGACGGGCACAGATACCTTAGTATCTAGTTAATGTATGTAGCTGAAGGATGCAGAGTAAAGGTCATAACCTCTGGCCTTAAGACTCTTCTTTACCCTAAACAGATCGACCCTCACTGGTTCAGCCCCCACCTTCCCCCCGTGACTTCATTGCTCCTGCACGATGTTGATACAATTCCACAATTGCGTGCTGAACAAAGTGTATTTATTTCTGTTGTACTTTTTCTTTTTGTAAATTTGAATAAAAAAGGAACTATTTCAAAGAGATGAGTCAGACCTGCTCTGTGCGCCTTTCTGCACTTTCCAGAATTTCGGGATAATCAGACTTCTGTTGATGGGTGTGCCTTCTGTTTGTGTGTATATGTGGTGTGTGTGTGTGTGTGCGTAAAAGTGTGTCTAAGGGAGAACGAGACAGAAGGAGAGAGCTACTGAGAGACGAGCTGTGCAGTGCATACAAATGTGTGCACACCTTGTGAGCATGTGTCTTGTTGTGAGTGGGTGGGTGTGCCTTGTCAAATTGGCCCCTTGAAATTTCCAAACTGCAGACAATGTGTGTGCGTGTGTGTGTTTCTGTGGATGTGTGTGCGTCTGACTGCAGGATGAAGGAACACCTTGTCTGGTTTGATCCACCCCGATGGGGAGATGTGAGGTCAGTAATAGAGGACAGACGGAGAGTTCTGCAGAGTAATCACACTATCAGACAGAGGGGGGAGAGTTCTCTGTTTGTTCGTTGGCAAAAGAAAAGAGGAGGAAAAAAAAAAAAGAGCACATTTTGAACTCAGGAGCTGTAGCAAACAGAGCAGACCTGACAGCTGCGACCAAATAATGCAGGCCCCCTAGCCAACCTTTGCAGCTCTTCTGAATTCTGCAGCGTTTGTCCTGCTGAATGATGGATCGGGGAGATGTGCGCCATTGCCGTGTGACTGAATAGCTGGTTAAAAAGATTTATTACAATAATCAAATATGAAGGAGGGGATTATTTCTACATGATGGTTTAGAGAATGATCGTGTTAGCCGGGTCCTCGCTTGATTACAATGATAATACCCGCCTCAAGTCAGGAAAGGGAGAGAAGCAGAGGGAGAGGGAAGGGATGGAGCGAACCATATTAACGGTTAATATGCAAGTCTGTTGCATTACATAAAATTGCATTTGTGATTGGGTTAGAGATTATTCCGCCGCCTGCTAAAGAAAAAGTCCTTGCCTTCCTTCCCATAATTATGAGACTCACAAGGCTGACTTGCTCCCTGCGGAAGCAGCACCCTGTATCTAAAGAGGATGTGAAATCAGTTGGAGGCAAAACAGAGCTTTGACTCGCTTTAACCCCCCTCCACAAAACTGATAAAACACATCAACATGTAACCGACACAGCACCCTTATCGATTTACAACCCCTATATAAATATATATCAGTCTCCCTCCAGCATCAACACCGCAATGCAGTATGCTAGGTGAGATGCACTGTCAATAATTACAGCATGCATAATTGATCGTGGTATAATAGCAGAGCTGGAGATAAAATGGACCCTGTTAAAGGCGTACACCTGGGAACCACTAAGCACTATATGTGCTGGAGTGGTGCAAACTCAATGTGCTGCATGATTGCGTCACAAGACTCACAAGTTAGTGTGTGCTGGTGTGTGTAGTCAAGTACATTGAGATTCCTCATTCTGTTTGAACCTTACTGACACTCACAATCCCTCTGGCTATTCAGCAGAGTGCGCACATGTGTGTGTGCGTGTGTGTGTGTGCGCTCGCGCACGCGCGCGTGTGTGCACTTCTGCTTGTGCATCTTTGCATTTCAAGTGTGCTTTAAAAGGCAGCATCCGAACACAGAGTGCAAGAGACTGCAGAGTCTTTCGACGAGACAGTGCAACTTTTTGGACTTGACAACACATTACCCTGCAGTTAAATGTCTAACAAGTAGCTTTTTAACTCCACCTGTCCCTCTGTTTTTCTTTTTTTATGAGTGTGTGCGCGCATTTCTTTTTCTCCTCCTGCTCTCTTTGCTCAGCCGTTCTGCTCAGAATGCTCAAAGAGTTCAGTGGCTCATTTGAAGTGGAAAATTAAATCTTCATTAACAATCTTAATTAGAGTTCGATCTCCCCATAGTGAGGCGACAGAGAATCTATAGTGCAGCGGGGGGAAGACCTGGAGCTAGAGTTGGTTTCAGTAAAGCAGTGGCGGTGGGGAGGATTGAAGGGGTGTGTGTGTGTGGGGTGGGGGGGATTACTGAATGGGAACTTCAGGGTAAATTACGCGAGAGGTATTTACACTTTACAGGAGGGGTGGATGGATAATTAAAGTGGCCTGCTGGTTGATGGTGGACAGTGCGATGATAGTCCCAGATGTTTGCTGTGGTAAGGGTGCAGTTCTTGATTCTGCAAAGCTGGCGAACTAGCACTCAATAGCACTTGGAGGCTTGGAGGCAGACGGATATAGGGAGGGCACTGTTAGTCAGAAATCTTCAATTGAATTGCGTCTTGTCTTGTTTTTTGGTGACATGCTGTAACTTGAGGTGACATAATCCCTTATCGTGCTTCCATAAGCAAGAGAACATTTCCCTAATACCAGACAGTAATCATTCAAAGACACTGCTAAGCACGCAGCCTCCATGCTCGCTCTCTTATCCACATTTACATACTACAATACTATTCAGCTGCTGCGTGTCGGGGATTGGTTAGTAAATGAAACAATAATGTCAGAGCGCAATTAAAACATGCATTATGCTCCTAAAATGAAAGCAGGGAACTTGCCTTTCTTGTTAAGCGCTTCCTTTTAACTTTGGCAGTGAATGATGGGGGGTTTTTTTGGGTGGGGGGTTGTGCTGTAGTTCTATTGTAGTTAGCCATATCCTATCTGAAACCATCAAAATCCCCTGTGCAGGCCTTTGTGCGAGCCATGAGCTGAGGAAGAGAGATTTTTGCCTGAGGGAAAGCAGGCGAGTTGGACTGGCCCAGGATCTAATCCTGTGACAGGAAGTCCACGGCAAAGGAGCACAGCCACACATAGTCCAAGTAAGACTGTATATGTCCCTGTGGGGTAGATCATTTGTCTAGCTGTCCAGCCGCTTCTTTATTTGCGGAGGACATACAGATACACATGACCACAGAATATTTCTAAATGGTGAGGACAGCAGATAGTGTCCGGACCTTGGTTTTATTTATCTGCTCCGCACAGTTTCCTGGGAGCTGTGCTGGTTGACTGCTCCAAGCAGGGGTGATCATATCTGCAGTAATGTTGTCACGGTGGCTGAAGATGCAGGAGAGAAATCTGTGTGTGTGTGTGTGTGTGTGTGTTATGGGAGGTGACAGACTCTGTTTACGCAGCTGATCATTAGTGAAAAAAAAAAAGGAGAACAAGCTAACCAATTACAGACACACAAACACAGAGACGAAAAGAGAGAGAGAGAGAGAGAGAGAGAGAGAGAGAGAGAGAGAGAGAGTTAAGTACGTTCATTAGCCCTTTGTGTCAGATTGGTTAATTGTTCAATGAAGTGAGCAGAATAATAATTTGAGGAGGTGGATGTTATGCTTTTGGTGAAATGTTCATGGGGATTTATTCTCATCAGCTGTGCATTTTATTGTCCTACATAGATCATGGAGTTGAGGGCTGCAGAAAAGGCAGAGCCAGTGTTAGGCCACTGCCCGCTCGCTAAATACCAACAGACTCTCAAGCGGTGTGTGTGGCCATTAATAATTCCCTTGTCGTCTCAGAGAATTTTTGTGAGGCAGCACTGGACCTCGGCTAAATAAACACATCTGCCCATCTAAGTACACACAGCACACAAGCTGCACAGTCAATTGATATATATATATATATATATATATATATATATAGTACGGGTACAGTCCAGGAATCACATCACATCGCGACCAAGTGACTAAGAAAACATCTTATTTTGGGATGGCTTGAAGCTGTAGTGGATATTTAGGTTTCTTCCCGGGATTTTCTATTTTTCTATTAATGTCTATATTTCCTGTTTATTTTTCTGCCTAAAAATGTACTCCTCCTTTTTATCTGGACTCATTTACACCCAGATGCTTTAATAATATAGAGCAGGAAATAAAGCTGCCTGGAGTCAAGCCCTCCCTGCTGCTGGTAAAGTAACACGCTGCCTATTACTTCACTAGTTTTACAGCTAATTCTCCATTTCTGGAGTTGTGCCTCTTCCAAGACCTGCACTTATTTTGGTTTTTGCTGACTTGTCAGTTTTACTTTTCTTCTTGTGGACTGCTGTAGTCAGTGTTTCTGCTCATAGTACTACCTGTTATCAATTACATTATATACAGTACAATGCAGTAATATTTTAAATATTTACAATGAATTGTGCAGTTTTTTTAAATAGAGTCTGATCAAGTAAATCCCGCTTCCTAAGCAAAAGATTACTTTTCAATCACGTGCTTCACTAGTCCTTAAGATCCAGTTTCCTTTCAATTAACCATCAAGCTGCTTTACACTTGCTAAAATCATTTTCCTTTACACTGATTTATGCTGCTACATATTGTGCATCAGCTCTTCCAGTTCGTGACTGAAGCCGTACGACTGAGCCACTTATTTCCCGGCTTGCGTGATGTTTATGCTCGCTGAATTTTTAGAGATGGAAACACTTCAGAAGTCTTTCAGAATTGAACTTTACAGTAACTGATCACACAGCAACTGTCTGAGGGATTAAAGAGGTCCAAGGGGGCCAAACAAACCCTGCTCACACATAAAAAAAACAGAATAAGAATGATCAAAACATGACACTGTGAATCATCAGCAAAACAACAAACATAAGGTCAGACAGGCTACATTTAGCCCATCCCCACCCAGTCCAAACATTTCATCTACCTGCAGTGATGTAGAGGTGCACTCTGGGGTTAGCAATGTCACCTCACCTGTACAGTATGCTCGAATCCACTGACCGACTGGGACCTTTCTGTGTGGAGCTCTCCCTGTGACTGTGTGAGTTCTCTCTGGGTACGCTGGCTTCCTCCTATGGGCCCAAAACATGTCTGTTAGGTTAACTGGTGATTTTAAATTGGACATAGGTGTGAATGGTTGTCTCTCTGAGTTGACCCCCTGTCTCTCACCCTATGACGACTAGTATAGGCTCCACCCCCCTCACAACCCGAAAAGGATGGATAGATGGATGGAACATCTCCAATCTACCATGTTGTATAAATGTAGAGGAACTCGCTGGAACAACCACAGTCTGACTGAGACAGTTTGACCAAAAACATCTCAAACCAGTCTGACACAAACATGCCCAGCCAGCTCGGTGCGCCACAGCTCCCGTGCTTTGGTTTGTGTCTGCTGCCACCTGCTGGAATAACGAGCATTGCTTTTATTCATTCTGGTCTTTTCTGAAGCATATTCCACAATTCATAGAGGGAATACCCTTCACAGATCATCTGCTCATTACAGGGCCAACTCACTTCTACAGACTATCATTCATATTCACACTTGTAGTCGATTAAAATTCTCCACTCTTCCTGACCAGCTTGTCCTTGGAATTTGAAGAAGAAAAAAAAAGAGAGAAAAATCTCACACAAACCTCGGAGTGTAAAAGCTTAGAGGAGGAATGAGACCTTTGTGTTGGGAGATTAACGCAGCAGGAGTTTTAGGCTCCAGAATGTCTTTGCCTTACCGATATACTAAATTAAAATTTGAGTGAATATCTATTTAAATGACTTATTGCATTAATCAAATCTAATGTGAGGGCTGGGATTATAGCTGCGAGATCATTTTGAGAAAGACTGTTTTGGGGGAATTTACTTGATGATTGAAATGAGAAGAATTTGTGGGTTTGTTCTCTGTTTTTGGACCCCTATTTGCTTTTTGTATCTTTAAGCTGACAGCACAGCAGTCTCTGAAATGGAGGTAACTAAAGGCAAAAGTTCATAAAACTAAGCCAGTGCACAGCCACTCAAGAAATGCCAAAGTTATGTGGGGAAACTGTAATCCTGCTCTGACTGCTGACTAAAGGACCCAAGAACACTGTGCACATATCACCGTCTTTCTTTAAAAAATCTAAAGGGAACAAGCTCTTCCCAAAAAACACATCAGCGAACAAGGTTATGTTTATTCTGAAATTCAACACATACAAGGGAATACAGTGAGAATGTGACTTTGAGTACATGGTTTTCATACAAAGCAGCTTTGTGTCCTTTGCAGAAGTTAAGAAAAAAGAAAAAAAAAAGAAGCTTTTTCTGGATCAGATTATAAAAACCAAAATACTAGAACATAATAACTGTCTCAGTATAAACTGTATCCATTTTAGCATTTGCTTCCTTTGATTCCATCGGTTTGTTTAATTGTTCTTTGCTTTGTTCAAAATCCCACTGGAATAATTACAAAATAGCCCCATTTTTATACATTTTAAGTCCTTCTAGAAACAATTCTTGACTCTCAGGAACCACCTTTGGGTATTTATTTAGGCAGTTATGTTGAAACCTCTATTGAAATGAATAAGAAGAGAGCCATGACTAGATAGCTTGAGAGATAGATAGTCATGTACAGCTGTGTGGCAGGTAAGGAAGGATCCAAACACAAAGGGATGAACTGAAAGAAGCAGCTTTATCGCTGTAACAAAAATGCTCAAAACTAAAAGATACAAAAAACCCATGCCTGGGAACTAGGAAACACAACAAACAAGGATGCATCAACCTCAACATGGAACACAGGGAAACTGAGGACTTAAATACCCACATCTGATGACGAGAGAATGGACAACAAGTGGGAACGCAGCTGGACGTAATACAGACCAACAGGACAGGAAAAGCAAAACTGAGGACAAGAGACTGTCAAAATAAAACAGGAAGTACGATAAACATGGAGACGAAGACTAAGACTAACATGAAAACAAGACTGACTAACACAGAAGACTAGACACTGAGGGAGAAAAAAACTCAAAAATCACAAAGAACTGAAACCGAAAAATACTAAAGATGCATGACATTAAATAACCATTAGCCTAAGAATCACTGAATATTCAAAAATAAACAATATACTGTCCAGAAACTTAGAAAACACTGGGTCACAGACCCAGTACCATGATTGATTAATTGATTGATTGAGAGATGGATGTGCATTCTCACATTTTGTTCCAAACAGAACAGTCACTTGTTGTGACTGCATTTACACTCCAAAGGTTATGTCACGCTGGGGAGAATCTCTTGTTGAAATAAATGTGTATTGTGCAAGTAAAACAAGCAACAAGAACAAGAAGCACTGAGAGTGCAGACCTCCACCAAGGCAGCTCACTCTCTGGGTAGCATTTACTTTTAAGGGAGGGTATTGTATTTTCTACATATTCATTTTGTTTTCTTTGATCTTTTTGAGTTTAGTAAAAATCAGATGAGCGTAGCATGCCAGGTGTTTACTTTGATTACACAAACAGTTATGCAGGAGTAGGTAATGGATAATAGATACTGATTTGCAAATAACTGCATATGAATGACTCAAGCTTATTACATAATATTATTATTTAACTTACTTACTACTACTCGTTCTCTTTATGTTGACAATATGTCAAAGGTATAACCCAATTTGGGGTCAACTTGAAAGAAAGGCTGTGGGATATTTTGAATCTTTTTATGGTATATGAGCTAACAATACACACCACAATTATAAGAATCATAGTTTCTAAATTATAAAGCTTGACCAATAAATCATTAGATTGACCTTGAAGACCTTGATGAATGTAAGCCAAAATTGAATGGACTGTTAATATGACCACACTCCACACCGCTCCAAAGTTTCATCAGAATTCACTGGAAACTTTTGGAGCTGGTTTGTTTACAGACAGAATGACGCACATGCAGGCGAACACTACATAACCTGCTTGACTGAGATAATAAAATGTGAAATGTGTAAGTAATAAAAAAACAAAAAAAAACCCAAAACTGGCATTTCAATAATTAAATAAAACCGTGATAAAAAAAAAAGAATCGTCACTGCAGCAAGTTAAATCTGATCAAAGAGAAACACTTGAGAGGTTCGCAGACTTTGTCCCAGTTTAAGGTTTAAAAAGTTTTTCCTTCCACGAGTTACATAACACTGTGGCTTTATTATTGGCTCAGCCCGAAGTACTAACACCATTAGAGTTTCTGGCTCATCCCACCAGAGTACTCAACGAATGGCTTGCTAATGCTCTCATAATTAGGTATTTTCATCTAAAAACCCAATGGGTAGAAACAACCTCTCCATTTGACACAAACTATTTAGAACCATTTAAAAAAAATTTTTTAAATCATTGTTCTTCCAAATATGTTTACATATGAGCTCTAAACTGGACTTGGGCATATATTTTACCCCATTTCATCTTAGTAGTTAGAGTCAGAGTTAGCGCTGCTTGAAAAGACATAGAGACTATATGACAGTTTGAAACTTTGCCATTTAATTCCAGTCTTTGTAACAGAAGTGCTTCCTGACGTCCGTTTTCATTTAGACGACATTCCTTTAAAGCTTTCAATAACGGTTTCTTTTGTTTTTACAGCATCCTGATTAAATGTGGCTTAAGCAACAAAGCAGTGACAGACTGCTATAATCATCAGCTACACACAAGTTTTCCAGAAGTGAATCAGATTTTCTCAGTACAAAGCATTATTAAAATACTTACTGGGGGTATCACCCACTTTGTTCTCTAGTCTTTCCATATTACAACAACAACCAAACTGCTCCTATGTATTAGATGTCCTCTATCTTCATAGAGTTGGTGCACTGTGCACTTTCATCATATATATTGTATACAGTGCTTTCCACCATCACTCACTGATTTCTGTGCACACCAGGGGTTATTATGTCTCCCTGGCTTCTCGCCTGAAATGCCTCCAGGTCAGTGAGCATGCTCTTTCATCCACTGTCCATCAGTCTGCTCTACCCCCCAGCCTGTGTCCGCCTGCTTCCTTTAGCCATCATCTCGAGCAATCAGACAAAAGATGTGGTGCCAAATAACATAAACCGCGGCATGCCGAAAGACCGGACTCTCCGCAAGAGAAAAGCTTCCTCCCGTTTTTCAGGGTGCGTGCATGCTGCTGGAAGATGCCGTCAAATAGTGAAAATGGAAACAAATCAAATAAATTGCTGACTGCGTCTTGGAACAAAAATATCACTTTGACTCTAAAGGTGTGTCTCTAAGAAGGTGCTTAATGCATCAATAATGAAAAAATGAAGTGTTTCCGCTGCATGCACAATAGATTTTTTGGGGCTGGCATCTTTTCTCATAGCTGTTTGTATTCCATTCGCTTTTCTCCAATTCTAAGGCACAATGATTGCATTTTCCCATTCTCTATTATTAGGCCCAATTCCCCATCGAGTAGCAGCTACGAGAGGTCAAGATAAACTCCTATGAGAGACTTCATCACAAAAAGCCTGAGCTTACGAATGAGAAACAATACCGCATTTGGTCTCATGATAACAATTTAATATATTTTACAGACTTATAGACTCAGTGGGTTTTTATAACCCAGCTGTCTCGAATCCTTTCCTTTTGATCGCTTTCTTCAGTCCCCTGCTGATGCAGAGGTGGAAAATATAGACCACAGCTGCTTTTTTGATAGCTGCTGTGAAGGATGGGCAGACATGGCTGTCAATGAAATTAAGGGCATGGAAGGAGGAAATCCTTAATGGGCTCAGGGAGACTTTAAAAGAAGAGATGGCACCGATGAATCAAAACGGAGCTATTGGTCCATAATTAGGGCGACAATAAATCATTTGAAAGTGGATACTTAAGAGCGTTTCCTCTAAAAGTGGTGAAAGGGGAACTCTCAGGATCCTTGGGTGAATTCCAAATGGTCCACTAGAAATAAAATGGTTTAAATCCCTAATTATCACATGTTTATTTATTAGTTGTTGGGTTTTTTTGTTTTTGTTTTTTCTAATCATTATTTCACAATTTAGGACACAGCATGAGCACCATTTAAACAGCCTGACATGTGTTGGAAGGACTAATCTGTATACTCCAGTGCAAAATGCAGCATTATCTGCACTGTAAAACCCAATAAGTTCACTTAACTCCAAAAAATTTTAAGATCATTACGTAAAAAATTCTAATTGACATTAACTTGTATTTGTATGTTAAAAATTCTTAACAAGATGAAGTTTTGTTGGCTTGATTAAGAATGTTCCATCAACTTAAGTCATTTGGGTTACATATTTTATGTTAAAATAAAAATTTAACTCAGTTAGTGGTAAACCAACCCTACGACAATGTTTACAAAACTTGAAGCAAGCTTTTGATATATCATGACACTAGCCCCTGCATTAACTGAGCTGCAAATTAAGCAGCCTAATAAAGTAAATACTTTTGCATTATTTTGGTCCCATGTCATTTTACTAATATTTAATAGCAAATCAGACGGATGCATTTACTTGGTACTCAGTATAAACAGTTGGATAGATTCGTACTTCTGACAGAGGTTCAAGTGTAAGCTGAACTTCACTGATCAACTGCCAAGAGGTCGATTTCCCATCCTCCAGACCCATGATGGCGTTTTGGACAAATGTGTCGGCCAGCTCCTTTGGGTAACTAAGACTCGGTGCATAAATCAATGCAAAAAGCACTGCAAATGCATCAGACAGTGTGTGGGGAGATTAATGACGATGTTTCCCTCAAGTGCAACTGCTGTCCTCTCTGGGCAGAAGAATGTGGCATCTGTTGAATTTCCATTTACTGAGAGGAGCTCGAGTGGAATGTCAGCAATGTCTGGATCATCAAACTGTGCAACCTGAAGAAAAGAACAGAGCAGTTAACTGTTACTCCAAACTTCCAAAGGCTGAGAAATAAATCTGGACACAGTTAAAAGTTACCTATCAACATAATCACAATCATTAAAGTAAACTCTTTGATGGATCAATACTTACAAAAAGAAAAAGAAAATTAAACACACACATGCATATCATAGGTGTACAAAATGTTTCATTGCAGTGAGAAATACAAATGCTTGTTATTGTGGTTTAGTTGATCCTACTTGGAGGATCAACTAACCCATTAGGAGATCAAGCCTTAAATTTTTAGGGCAAAAATCTAAACATGTTAAAGAATCTGCAGTCGCATTATGTTTAACAGAAGTGCTATCTTAGGTTTGTGTTATTCTTCCATGCTGTGCTTTTAAAGCAACATACAGCACATTATGGCAAGACAGGCAGATAGCAGGGTGACCAGAGGACAGCAGCATGTCCTACACGGACATCAACTTGCTCCTTCAGTGTAAGAAAATAATGATTTACTCTGGATACTAATTAACACAAACACTGTGCTACAAGTTGCCATATCCTGATGAGAATTCAGCCACAGATCACCCAAAATTCATTGCAGTAACTTTTTAGGCACCAGGAAATCAAATAAAAAACTGACCTGGAGGTCATAAATCCTGAAGAACTGACCCAGGACATCAGTTTTCTTTCTGCACAAACTCATAAGGCATGTTGGTCCAACCCAGTATAGAAGTGGTTCTTCAGGTTTGTGTATGTAATTCTGTGAAACGCTGCACAAATCTACGGAAACACAGATGAGCATTTAAATCAGTACGAGTATGATGTCAACAGAAACAGCTACTACACTAACTCATAATATAAATCTATAAATCTAATATAAATGAGTAAACCTGACCAACTAATCACAGTCACGTAAAAATTAATGAAAGGTCATACGTCTGCTCCAGTATCTTCACCTGCGACTCCATTTTTGAGGGCAGGGCAGCATTTCAGGATCCCACAAACTCAGTGCCAATGAGGACAAGAGTTTTATCACAAATCATTGCTTCATCTACAATTTTCAGTCTTTGTTGTTCGAGGCTTGCAGGATCTTCTCCTCTTGGGAAATTGGGGAGGAAGTTGACTTCTGCCTTCTTAGGTTTTTTGATGTTGTTTGTCTGGGTTGTGTATGCTTGTCTTCCCAGAATTTACAGCTACTTCATGAAATCCAGCCCCCTGGTAGTTCCCCATCTTAAACGTCAAACTATTTTTCTAACCGTACCACCCTGACTGAGATCCTGGCTCCTTTAGACAAGGATGCATGGTGACAACTGCTTTTGCTACTTCTTAAACTTCTTTATCACTGGGATATGCTTTGAAGCTGTGCATTTTGGCTGCAAATGTCTCAAAGATATCATGCATTTGTCCCCTGGATAACTTGATAGTCTTCCCTGTTCTCTTATGTGTCACATTTCCTTAGTCCAGCATGAGCTGTACCTTGTATGAAAAAGTGGGGACTAGAAAAATCAGGCCATCTTTCAGCCTTGTCTGGAATCTGGCAGTTTTAGTACTGCTTTCTGGGGAGGTTCCTCTACATCTAGAAGCGAACACAGCTGCCCATCAAAGTCTGGATCTTCATATGATATGCAGAAGTCAAAGTCTAGCTTAAAATTTTCCTTCACTTTTTTCAGCTCATCCACTGATTGTGAATGTGAAGATAAAGTCATCTTTCACAATGTCTTGAAGGTATGGACATGAAGTAGGAAGATCTGAGCTGCCATTTCCTATTAAAAAAAAGAAAAGAGAATACACTCATGAACTGATGTTAATGCATGTTCATATAATCTATGTTACACTGTTTTCAAAGACACGGTATAAGTTCCATTTCCAAACAATTTTTAATCCTCCAAATCAGTGATCAGAATATATATTTTCTGTGTTAGCATCAGATGTCTGACAAAGACATTACTTTCCATTATAGCTTCTACTAATTCATCAGTTAGGACATCACTGATTCATGCTCAGCAACGGTGATGATAGATTCTTTCACAAGATGTTTGGGCAGTTAGAATATCTCCAACAAACTGGGCTGTGTCTTGTATAGTCGCAGTCTATATAGTCTATCTGTAGACATCTGAGAAATACACATTAGTACGCTAGTGACAGTTTTGAATGGACAATCCACCACCTGTGGATGTGTCCTTAAATGACTCGGAAGATTTTTGTCAGTAAACACCCGTTTGAATTCACACACCGGACAAATGAATGATACAATTTCCATTTGATTTCCACTTTGTACAACAGCGTGAGAATGTAACTGTGTTAAGTGAATTTTTGAAGCATTTAGTGACTGAAATGTACACACAGTCATCATAGATAGATGGCAATGGACTGACTGAGGAAACATTGCTATGACATAAACAACAGTGCTCAAGAACCTTTACCCTTTTATTAAAAAGAGCAGAGCAAAGTTTGCACTTCCAAGCCATTTGTTAACTATAAGCACTAAATGGGTTTTATGATTAACTGCTGAACATTAAAGTACCAAGCTGAAAATTCTGCTCAGCAGTCAGTAGCTAATATTCACAAAAAACTAATATATCTGTGATCCATGCAACTCTAACCAGCCAACAAAAACATGTGTTCATAATACAAAACAAGTTTACTTTGTAGAATGTTAAAAGGTGACAAGCAACATACCTGAATACTAAAATCTCTGCCTTTTGAAATTTAGCAAACAATTTTAACAAGATAATCACTGCTTGTAACCTCTATGCTTGATGAATTGCAATAAAAGCAAAATGTTGAAACTACAACTAAAATGTTAGATTTAGAACAAAATTATGCAGCATAGCTGCTCATTTATTCTTTGTAAAAATTTAAATTAAACATGAAGTCTGTTTCTGATTGTTTGGTCAGAGACAGTTACACCAGCGTCCTGCTGGAGATCATTTTGTAGCTCTGGCAGTGCTCATCCTCTTCCTCATTGCACAAAGGAACAGATACCGGTCCTGCTGATGGGTTAAGGACCTTCTACAATCCTGTCCAGCTCTCCTAGAGTAAAGGCCTGTCTCCTGAAATCTCCTCCATGCCCTTGAGATGGAGGAGACACAGCATCCTGGAGACACTGGCCTGCCTGTGCAACATCTGTAGGGTCCAGGTATCGCCTCATGTTACCAGCAGTGACACTGACCCTGGCCAAATGCAAGACTGGTGAAAAACAGCCATAAAAGATGAGGAGGGAAAATGTCAGTGTCCTCCACCTGTAAAAGCATTCCTGTTTTGGGAGTTGTCTTATTGTTGCCCCTCTAGTGCACCTGTTGTTAATTTCATTCACACCAAAGCAGCTGAACAACCCCTCTCTAACTGCCTTGATGCTATACTCTGATTAAAAAGCATCCCTTTAATTTTTTTAAAAGTACATATATATATAATTTATTTTCTTTTAATAAATCTATATTTTTAATGGCTCCCAAAGGATGAGCCTTATTCTTTCTTGAATCCTACCTCCTTCAGCAACATACTAGGCCAGTCATCCTATCCCAGACACCACTGGATAGTTTACCTTGGTATTTTCAAAGTAATTTCATGGGCTCTCTGGAACTCCCAGGTAATATTTTCCTTTGCTTTTTTGATATTTCCCCAGCAGGTGATTCTTAGTAACCTTTCATGTTTTAACACTATCAGGTGAAAAACTACCTCCACCCAAAGCTTTAGCCTGTAATAACATATCTCAACAGGTTCCCCTGCAAGAATTTAACACATTGATGCTCTAGGGAGCATCGAATTATACAATTGGATGGTCCCTAGAGGATAAACACATTTCAGTTTTAGACACCTCACGTTCATTCCTGCAATCTTCAGGGCTACAAAATGCCACTTTATAAAAATGTCACTCAAAACAGACAAAATTCTGGCTGAAAATTTGCTGAAAAACAGTCATCGTCACTTCTGTGGGTCAAAAGCAAACACATTACAGCTGGGAGGAATCAGAAGTTGTATGACCCTGTCAACCAGCTAGAGTCAATTCAAGACATCTTGTTGGAAAACCTGCTGCAGACTCAGTATTGAATTCGTATTCCATATTTTAAAGTCAGATTTCATATTGGGATTTTTTTAAAAATCATCTTCTGTCATTTTCTTTACAAATTGCTGTGGTTATTTTTGGATTTTTGAGAAGTGTAAACAATTTATTTAGGTTTTACCCTCCCTCAAAAGATTCAGATGTTGTTAATAGAATCACATCCTCTAATGCACTCTCTTTTATGTGTCCCCATTAGAAACATCTATCCATTCATTTTCTTCTGCTTATCTAATTCAGGGCTAGTGCCTACTCCAGCAAGATACACCCTGGAGAGGTCCCTAATCTAGCAAAGGGCTAACACAGAGAGATAGGCAACAAGTCACACTCACACTTACGGGCAATTTAGAATCACCAGTTAAGCAAACCCCACTAACCGCATGTCTTTGGAAAAAGTCAGAGTACCCAGAGAAAACATGCAAAGTCTGCATGGAAACACACCAGACTGGGATCTAAACCCAGGACCTTCCTGCTGTGAGGCAACAATGCTAAACGCTGTGCTACCATTCGACCTTGCTTTAGAGCAATGTAATAGTTTGAACTTACAGGTGGCACAGTGCTGGAGTGGTCAACCCCAACTGGTCAACAGATAGCTGCCCCTCCCTGAGTCTGGTTCTGCTGGAGGTCTCTTCCTGTTAAAAGGGAGTTTTTCCTTCTCACTGTCGCCAAGTGCTTGTTTACAGGGGTCATCTGATTGTTGGGTTTTTTTCTCTATTATTACAGGGTCTTTACCTTACAATATGAGGCTCCTTGAGGCGACTGTCGTTTTGACTTGGTGCGATATAAATAAAACTGAATTCAAATGAACTATAATTCAAGGATGCAGGGATCCTATCATTTAATGATGAATTCTTTTTGCCACCCTTTAAGCTTCACCTGTTTCATATGCTGTCATTTCTGAAATGTATTTCCTTTTGTCTGACAATAAAGAAGACACTGTTATATTTTGACATCATTTGCAACACCTACAAGCGTTTTTGTAGTTCTACATTTGAGGACACTGACATAAATCATCCGATCTGATACTCATCCATGCCCTCTAACTTGCAATTAATACAGCATCCTATTTATGACTACAATTAAGTACAGGATTAGTCACAGGTACACAGACACATAGATAACATATACAGATGCACACAATCCAGTAAGAATTAATTAGTTTATTTTTGTGTTTTTAGATAAGTTCCAAGGTAAGAAGTAATCATCCTGATTCATTTTGTCATGGTCCCTGTGTCTGCCCGGTCGGCCCAGCGAGGCAACATGTGTTTTTGTTTTGTTTTGCTCTCTCTCTCTCCTGCATTGCTGTGCCTGGGCGGAGCTCACTGCGGGCTCCGCCTTTGGTCCACGCACCTGCAGCTAATCATCGCACCTGTGGCTCGTCATCCTGTTTTCCCGGTGTTGTGCCAAAAGCTGATTTCCAATGTTTCCGTGAGTTTTTTATGTGAAATATCTTTATGTATGTTGATAAATAGACGTAGGTGACCAGGGTTTACAAAGGGGTTTTATACATATAAGATTTAAAAATTACCAGTTTTTCAAGCATCTTTATAACTCTGTGTTATTGTACTTACATTATAACCAATCCGGTCCTTTTTGTCCACTTAAAACATGTTTACAGAACTATTGTTATATTTGTTGCAATTTCTGCTGTCCTCTTGGCCAGATTACTGTTAAATAAAGACATTTTTAATGTCAATGAGATTTTTTTTTTAACTGGATAAATAAAGGATATATAAAAGTCACTGCCAAAAACTGATTTCGGCTTCTACCTTGTAACAAGAGTGTTGTTTGTGGCTCAAGATGACTTGATATCATTCATAAGGGATACATTTGACATATGTTTCACATATTATAGACCAACAAGCCATAGCAGTTTAAATACGAGCAATCAGTTTTTGGCAAACACCGCAAATCAGTTTTTAGCAGACGATCAGTTTTTGGCACAACACGGGCCACTTCTTAAGGCAGTGGCTTGGAGCTTCTCGTCGCCGGGCTATTGTGTAAAACACATCAGTGTAAATCCCGGCTTCGTGATCTTCGGAGTTTTTTCGTGGTTTCCTGGTTGTGGCTTTCTCATCTCCTTATATATATAGATTTCCTGGATCCGTCCTGTAACCCCTGTACCTTGGATATCTGAGCATGAGTGTCTGGCAGTTTGGCGTGGCGTGCGTGGGCAGTGAGGAGTGGATTTTCCCGGAGCGGAACGAGTGAGCAGGGAGTGGCACGTGTGGAGCAGTGATCGGTGTGCGAGTGAGAAGAATCTGTTTCCCCCGAACCTTCCCGTGGATCCCCGGAACCCCTGGCTTCCCCCCCCCCACTTGTATATATTGCACCTGGTGTTTGTAAATAAAGAACTGTTTAATTATAATTCACAGTCTGCGCTTGAGTCCAACCTGCCTGCCTTGACATATTTCACAAAACTCCTTTGTTGGAAACATCTTGAATTAAGCTGAAGTATGAACTCCTCCCTCAAAGGAGCGTCCTTGAGAAAGGCAATCTTCAAAAAAAGGTTATATAAAACTTTAGATAGATTTTTGTCTTTTGTTGTCATTGTTAAGACACTTCAGTGGATCCTTTTTTTCAAAATTCCTCCCTTTCTTCCATCGCTTTCTAAAGTCAAAGACTTAAAATAAAAAGGAGAAGACATTTGTCACTTGCACAAAACCTAAGAGAACAATTCCTCCTCTGTTTGTTGTGCTGCCCACTGGTTATTGAAAAGTAATTTGACTTGGAGCCTGTGATCGATTAGTGACTCCACGTTCAACCCGTGATTCCACTACAAGATATCAAAAGGTCCAGCTGTTTCGAAAGAAAAACAAACAAAAAAAGCTCAGACACAGTTTCGAGTACCCTGTTTATCCTGAAAAAAAAAAAAATCCTGAATCAGGAGTGATATATCGTGTGCCAAACTACCAATCCCCCAACCTTTTTACTTTCCTCACTCAGAAAAGCTGGGAAGTGAGCTGCATATAAATCTTCACCTTCATAAATCATTAATCCTGATTAAAGCCTAAAACACCCCTGAGAAAAATGGTGAGAAAAAAATCCACTCTCAGTGTATACGAGTTTGTTCCGAGACCTTTATTTCCACTTGAGCAAAGTAATTTAGAAGTAGACAGTTGGGTCTTTGGTGTGATGAGCTCTGTTTGAACTTTTTTTGTAAGCGAATGGCAGATTTCTGAACTCGTGAAAAGATTTGTAGACTGAAGTGATTTAAAATTCTGAAGAATACACACAGCATACTCACAGAATGGCAGCTCTGTTACACTGTTACCCATTCTCTCTCAGCTTGACCTGGAGAAAAAAATAAGGGTCGCCATGAATTTGAACTTGTAAAGTGTTGCGCGATGGGATGCTGTGAAGAGCGTGTGAGCTAAAATCAGAAGCTAATTTTGTTGAATGGGCAAATGCATTTCTATCATCTGTTCCACTGTGATGCACAAGGTTTCATTTTCATCAGCTTTTTTTTCCATATCCAAAGATAAATAGCCTGTTTTAGCAGTAAAAGTGAAAACCACTGATTTTGTACGTTTTAACATCTCCAGATGGCTCCCACAGCTGGCACTGCTATATGGATTTATTGTGTGTCGTAGTTAGAGAAATATACTGCCTGCAGATCTGAGGAGTGGAAAAAAAAAAGTTTGGTTCATTGTTTCCTATTATAAGTAAAACTCACACCTTACTGACCCCAGTAGGGACATGGATATCCCCAAATACAGTGACAGCCATGATGGCGAGTATGTGCAAGCATTCTGTTTATAACCTCCAGGTTTGTGGTGCGCGGTGCTGTTGTATTATAATGTTATTTCTTTCTGTTCTGGCTCAAACAGGAACAGAGAACTGCAGGTTCATCTCTAATGGAGGATGAGGACACAATTAGTGATGGCCATGTATCCAGCAGAATGCACAGACTACCATTTTCAACAAAACGTGTCACAGCGTTATCATGGTGTAACCAGCGAGCCTGGCAATGCCGTCACTGAGCATCTCTCTTAATAAAATGTTCCAGTGCCATTCAGCTGTCCTCAAAGATTTCAAATTCAAAAGCACCACATCAACAAACCACACATACCTACAGGCTAGACATGAATATCCAGCTGAAACATGCAGTGCACGTTATTAATACTGATAATAAACTGCATGTAGTGTGCTTGTAGAATAACACCCTGCAAAACTATCACCCAAGTCTGCAGCTTCATCTCTCTGTTCTCTGTTTGTAGCACACTGATGTGCCATGGTGTCTGGTTTTGTTAACAGTTTAGAATTTGTTTATTTTTTAGCTTCCTGCTTCATTTTGAAAGTATTTCTTAGCATGCGTGACATGTTCTGTGCCATCTGTGTCTACTCTACTGCCTTTGTAGTTCTCTTCCTTAGGTTTTACATCTTCACTTCCTTTCTATGCCTCCTGTCTTAGCAGAGGAGGTCAAGAAGATCCATACATAGTAGATTAGTACATATCTGATCAGTATGTATCTATATATGTTTATCTACGTATCTTAGTATGTAATTATTTGACAGTGTTAGGTCATCACATATACATCAAAAATTTGTACTGCAAGGGCATTGGACAGAGAAGTCCTTCCACTTTATACCTATGTTCTCACATTTTTCCTAGTCCTCATTTCAAGACATGGGTTTACATTTCAGGTTTGATTTTTTTTTTTTAAAAAAAACCCTCAAACTGCATAACCTGAATTTTTTTTTCATCATCATTTTGATAGGTAAGTACAGCTGACATCCCCCTATTGATTTAATTTTCAAATTCAATTTAAGAGATTGCCTCTGCGTCGTCAATCAACAGGAAACACGACTTTGAAATCACAACACACCACTACTTTTAAGAGCATTTTCTTAAAAGCGTCTTGTCCCGGCATTTTAAGTGCTCAGTATTTACCCATTTAAAATGACCAGAGTATCCAGAGTGGTGGTGCGGGTGTTTATGCACTAACCCACCTCTCAGATGAATCTGGTGCCCTTCATGTGGCTCTTTGCCTTGGAGTAGTCCTGCCACCTAGTGGGCAAAAATCAGTGCAGAATTAAAATAAAGATCTTTTTCTGAGATTTTGAAGACATGCACACTGTATTACAAAGCCAGGATGCCATTCTTTTGTGACAAACTGGGTGTTATGTAGTCTAGACTACATGTTTAAGTAAAAAGGCAACTGAATCTGATTTTATTGTTTGTTGTCTAATTTTTAAATCTTTAAACTCGCATAATGACGCAGAATTATCTTTTGCCACATCTTTATAATTGTATGCATTTTACTTCACGTCTTTTTGTTCATATGTTTGCTCTAAATATATATTCAATTACTACCTTTAAAGATATTATTTGTAAAGGCAGTCATTGGCCCTTTCCCAAAACCTAGGACGCTTCCTATGTAAGATGCTTCTGCCGGCCGATGACGTCACAGCGACGCGACGAAGGCTGTCCCAATTCCAAGGATGCTTCAAATGCGGCGACAAATGCGTCCTTCATGTCCTCGGATTTGAAGGATGGGTCAGGTGTATCCTGCGTGGCCCAACCTATCCCAGAATTCATAGCATGGCCCAGGCTATTCCAGTGTCCACCAATGGCGGCAGCTACGGAGGCGGCACAAACGGCGGCGGAGGACAGCTACATTTGCAGATGAAAGTTTCTGGGTCACAACATAAACTTCTAAGATATTTCCAGACGCGAATGTAGCTGTGTAAACTCCAAATATCTGTCCGAGTCATCAAGACATCACATATTTGCAAAAGTGCTCTGACGCTTTCAGAGATGGCTCACTAGAGCCGAAACACCGGACTCCTGGTGCATCGCTGTCAGACCCCCCGCGGTCTTTCTCTACTCAGGT
>VVHJ01061790.1:0-10858 GCA_015107715.1 Tylochromis polylepis | reverse complement strand
TCTCTCCCACACTGTCCCAGATCAATCTCTGCCCGCCCTTCCACTTTGTGCCCGCCTTAAACAACCCCCCATCAAAAAACATACAGCTGTATTGCTCATCGCAGCTACCATCAGATGAAATATTTCCCCCCCCCTCCCCACTTCCCTCAAATATATTCCTTCCACATGGGAAACCCAACCGGCCTGTACACTCTCTAATGCTTATTTTTGTGTTTATATGATGGGAGGGTCCAACGGGTTGGAAGCTGCTTGCATCAAATCGTTGGAGAATCTATTAAAATAAACCACATCACAAATAAACTGCGGTTGGATAGATAGTGTGCCTCATTTTGAGGTCCACCTCAGTCCTCAGATTGTTTCCAACTCCATAAACCTTTCTGACAGACTTCAGTCTCCGTCTTACGCTCCCTTTGCACCGTGTCTGGGTGAAAAATGGGAGGACATCTCCCTCACAGATGGAGGACAGTAGTGGTTCACGTAGGGCAGCTGGATGCTCCATCTGGCTGTTTAGGTTATTTGTTATTAACAAAAGCTATTGGGCTTGTCTGTGTTTAACTGGGCTATTGTAAACATCTCCCCTCCATGTTAGATAAACAAACAGTAGAGGAGTTATGGTGAAGGATGGTGCGATTTATATCTACCCAGCAAGAAAAAGGGGGTATGGCCATAAGTTACTGCGAGATTGAGCCTTAAAAGTCAAAATTAAGCTAAAGCAGCATTTTTTGTGTGTGATTATATGTTGAATGTAAACAGCAAGACGGTTTTTTAGAACTGTTGATCTCCAAGGAAGGAGTTTCACTTTCCAGGCATGAAGTAAATACATTTACTTGCTGTACATCTCTTCTACTTTTACAAGTGCTGTCTGAATTGGATTGTATGTTGCCTTCCATGCTGATGACATCTGTATCTGGAGCCTTCGTGTTTTTCTGCTGTCTGTCTTTGTGTCTCATTCTTTTCCAGGTGCACACTGAGCCTATTCCTCCAAATTTGGCAAATTGGGACTCAGGAATGAGACAGTTAGAGTTTGGTGGTCAAGAGCCAAGGTCACTGTGACCTCGGGGGAATTTCATTACATTTGGCCACAAATGTCCACTTGGATTAAAACATAAACTGATAGGTGAATATGATGAAAACAAATGTCTACTAGGGAAAATGCATAAATCATGACATGTAGGCCTGATCCCAGTTCCCCCTCTTGGCCCCATCTAGCAATAGCTAAAGTAGGGTTTCCCTTTTCTTTTGGGGATCAGTGGTTAGTAGTCATCTGCCTCTTCAAACAGAGGGCGGAGGACAATTTGAAGGTCAGGCTCGCTGACAACATAATTTTTTGCAAAAAGAGAGACATGGCCATTAATTAATGCCATAAGTCAGTAACAGAAGGAGAGATGGATGTAAACGCCTCATACAAGTTGTCATTTGATCCAAGTAATGATTATAGCTCCTTTACAAGCATACAAAATTTGTGTTAATTATACTTTATCTGTATTGTTCACGGTATACTTCAAACATAGCAGGAACAGTGAGGAGCCAAAATCAGAAGATACTGTTAGTTTCTAACACATCTTTTGGACTCGATCCGTGAAAGATATGACAGGTCTTACGAATTTGGATGGAGTCAGCAGCTACTATGATTGAATATGGGGCTGTTTATAATGAAACAAACAACTTGCTGATTAATACTAACCAAAGAAAAACTCATAGTATTCCTGTAGGAATCAATCTCAAGCACATCCTCTACATCTCTCTACTCCTCCATGTCTCTTTCTTATCTGTGTGTATGTGTGTGTGCATGTGAGGAAGGCAGCATGACTCAGTTCCAGGGCCATGCAGAATCTTCGGGCTCTTTCCCGGCCTGCCTGAGTGTCACATTGATTTCTCTAATGGTGGTCATGTGTGGGTCCTGCTGTTGCAAAGACTTCAGCTTAAATGACACTGAAGTTTTGTGTTTGTGTGTCAGTGGAAAAGAGGCTTCAGAATCCATTGACCCTTTTTTTTCTTTTTAATCAGGCACTTTTTTTCTTTTTTTGGAAAGCCTTTTTTTTCTGCACTGCATCGCATGAAGAATTACCTATTTAAAGTTACATCTGCACAGAGCGTGCTTTTTCAGTCACACATCGAGATACACTTCTGTATTAAACCATCTGTCCACTCAGGATAAGTAACAGCTTTTTGTGCACTCGCGCTATATATGTCAAGTTGTTAAATGTGTGAAAGTGTGGCTTTACTTTAGCTTTATAAGATAGTTTAGGTGGTTTGCTCGTGTGAGTTTGGTAAGTGTGACTAAGCAAGAGCCCATGAAACACTTTTACAAAAGGATCATGCAACCTGACTGAATCTAAACTGAACTGGGTGGGATAAGAAACTGGTTTGTTTTGGTATGGTTCATACTTACTAGCTACAGTGAACAGACTTTATACTTGTATTGTAGCTCCTGTTTAACAGGTTCTCCCATCATTTGTGGGCTGGTTGCTTCAAAAGGTGTGTTTTGAATTGTAGAACTGTTGTTACGTGAATAAGCAGTTACATTCAGATTCAGATAAAAGGACTAGATGTTACAATCCCTGATAATGCATCGCTTCAAATGGATAACAAATGGCTTCAAATGGCTACCATGAGGAAAGGCAGCCTGAGTTACATAGATATACGAGAAGTTCATTGGTAAATTAAAAAAATCCACAGTTGTCACAGTTTTATTTTTTTCATTTTTATTTCTTTGCAATTTTGGATTTGTTGTGTTTATTCGATTCTCAGTTTAGATAAAAACAAACGGAAATAAAACAAAACAATATCCGCCCTCCAAAAAAAACAAAAACAAAAAACCCCTCCAAAACCAGGTTATATAAGAGAAGGCTGTAAAGAGCACTGACATGAAAGACACTCAGGGGTGCAGCTGCTGTGTAACAAATGTTCAAACTGCACCTTGTACAATGTGACTGTGCGTGACAGCTCACCTGTCTGACGTGTGGAAAAAGTGTCTGTTAGATCCCGACCAAACCTGTTAGTGATTTATAAATATGTAATTGTAAGAATTAAGTTGGCTAATGAAAGATATTGCTATTATGGTGGCAAGTGCATAGTTTTGCAAATTCCCTTTATATGTTAATCTCACTTTATGTATTGCAGGTGTCTAATGAAATTCAGTATCTATAAATAGTAAATGGACTGGTTCTTATGGCACTAATTGATTAACTGATTGATTAGAGTTTAATATGATTTCTAAATGTCAAAACCCAAATTAAACTCATTATTACTGAGTTTAATTAATCTAACCTGTCACAGATTCTGCTTTTTCAACCTTTTAGTTTGTGATAGATGCCCAGCTATTAAGAAAAGTAAATGAGGTGAAACGTAGCTTACATGAAAATTATTCACGCCTCTGTTGCTTTGTTGAAGCTAAAATGTGCTGAATGATGTTCAGAGTTGATTTTGTAGTTTGTTTTGAGAAAGTCTGTATTTTTCATAAAGGATGGGCTTTGAGGCTTCCTCTTATTTGAAATGATATTTGTTTGGGCAGCGGGAGACAAAGAGACTAAAAGCAGGTGGAATCTGCAACACTGCATAATGTTTTCTCTACTCTATGGCAAATATCTGACACATACTCTGGCTCATTCTGTCATTTTTGGAGGAAAGTCTGAATTAATCTCTCAGGAACGATAATGTAAAGGTCTGAAAATGGCTTAAAAATCTTCCCTCTGCGACAAAGAGGCAATAATTCAACTTTATCATGATTTTGTTTGTGTTTGCATTATTGTATCCACCTTGTTTACACCAGTGAAAGTAGGATAATTAACAGATGTTGCATTATTAGGATCACACTGCTTCCAGAGAGTGTTTAGAGATTAGTGAGAGTGAGCTGCACTTTGATAGTGAGTATAGTAGGAGTATTGAGTAAAAATTCTGTTTGGTATTAGGATGTTTCTGTTCGGAGTAGCAGTTCTTCCTGCACAATATGTTTATACTGGAGGTCTCTTGGCTTAAGGTCTGGCTGACACTCACACACACACACACACACACACACACACACACACACACACACACACACACACACACACACACACACAGAAGGCGGAAGTGACCTAGTTTTCCTAAATGGTACCAACTGTTGAGGCCTTCTAGAAATGAGTAGAATAACTTGGTGTCACTTGATAAAGAAGTGCCATGTTAGATTCTGAGAGACTAAATTAATCTCATGCCGCTAATCTAGATGTGTCAAACTGTATGCAAGCCAGATGCGCGTCTGAAGAACCTTTAAACTTCTGAGTGTGAGTGTGTGTGTGTGTGTGTGTGTGTGTGTATGGGGGGGGGGCTCTTATTGAGTTTAACTCTGCGCTCGCTCTCAAAGTGGAAAAAAAATTATCTGAAATCAGCAATTTTGCTTTGAGATATGATCCTAGAACAGTAGGCTGACTCACCCTAAATGTCTGTGTCTCAGTCACAGGAATAGAAGGAATGGAGGTCCATTCCTCCAAAGCCTTTTGTGTCTATCTGTATCTTTGTCTATTCTCCAGTCTGCTGTCTGTCTGGATTGGACCTACCCTGATGAGGGGGATTTTCCTGGGAAAGTCATATGGAAAGGGAAAAAAAGCCTTAATAGTAAAAGCATGTTCCATTATATTTCTTTCCCTTTGTGTGTGTGTGTGTGTGTGTGTGTGTGTGTGTGTGTGTGTGTCTGTACATTTTATGAGTGGAGCTCCTTTTTAGCACACTGAAGGCATTGTGTTTTTCCTGCTATGATCATCAGAAGAGCAGTCTCTATGAAACTGCGGCTTCCTGTACACACTAGGGTGAGGCAGGGTATCTAGAGAGGAGAGAGGCGGAGAGAAAAAGGAGAAGGGACGGAGAGAAAGAGAGCCAGGTGGAGTTCACCTCTAGGTTAGATGGTGAGCATCACCATTCGGATACAATAGTTCAGTTGAGGGTGTAAAAAGGAAGTAGCCAATATTCTGTTGTCTGAAAACAGCCCTCTTTAAGCAATGTTTGCTAAAATATATGATTCCTGTCTGAAATATAGATTCAGAACCTGTTTTGTTTTTGTGTTTTTTGAATTGGGAACCAGTTGGCTGTTTCTGGTTCTTTCCAAAGCCCAGCCAATATGCACTGGTCTGCTGTACACCTGCTCAATTGCTTGTTTACGCACATTTTGAGCCACGTGGTTGCGACTCAGTATGAATGTAGGTATGGCCAGCATGACCTGCTGAAGTTCAGCTGAGTCAGGATGGAGAAGAGTGGCGATCTCGGTGACTTTGAATATGACATGGTTGTTGGTGCCAGCCAAGCTGGTCTGAGTACTTCAGAGGCCGCTGATCTGCTGGGATTATTCAACACAGCCATATAAAAGGTTTACAGAAAATGGTCCAAACGAGAGAAAATAAACAGGGAGCAGCAGTTCTCTGGGCAAAAATGCCTTGTCGATGCCAGAGGTCAGAGGAAAATGGTGAGACTGATTTGATCTGATAGAAAGGCAAGACAGTAAAGATGCAGAAGAGCATCTATGAGTTTGTGAAATGCATTTCCCACCATTTTCCCTTTTCAATATTATACAAAAAAAGTTTCAGTGCAAACTCAAACTCATGCAAGAAACCTAAAAATAGTGGAAAAGGTCTAGAGGTGCATGGAAAGATGACCTTGAAGGGAAGGTTGAGATAATCTAAACTGGATAATTTAGATGTTTAGGTATTTTTTCCCTACCTGAACAAAATAACAATGCAAAATATTAAATATGACCAGCCTTATTATTTACTGGGGGTTTTGTCAGGATTATGTTTAATATATCCATTATAACCTTATTTTAAATTTCTTCAGTGATCCAGTTTAGGGGATGCACTAGTTTTTTTTCCCTCTCTCTCCATTGTATATAGATTTTCCAGAAACTCATTGAATCCTGTTATTTCCTCCCAGGATTGTACTGCTTTATTTGGCCCTTTTTCGTTATGAGCAGGGACTGGTGTAAAAACTCTGTGGTAGTGCTTTCAAGGATACTGCTGCTGAGAAACAAAAATAAGCCAATCAATAACCAAACAAGGACATGTGAGTTTGGTTATTTCTTTTACTACAGGGTTGCTGCTTGTCCTTGAGCCATAACTCTTTGTGTTTGTGCACTCGTTAATGACCATCAGCATCGGTTCCACGTGTATACGTTTCCCATCTCAAAGCTCCAGATGTTGAAATCTGCACCACAGTGAAAAAACAGTGACCAACTTGAAGGTTGGAAATCAATCAAAAAAACTGATACAGACATGCTTTAGAGAATGGTTAGTAAAGCAAATAAGTTGTATATTTTTTTGGAAACCTGGCAGTCCTTGATCTTTCAGCTAATTTAATTCCTCAACAATTCCCACCCTCCTCCTAATTCCCCCCTCTCACACTCATTCACCTGACGTCGCCATAAACCATGTTGTAAATGTCTTCCTAAGTCTTGCTGATTGCAGCCAACAAAGACAGCCTGTGTTCAATTCTCCATGCTCTCTCCCCTGGGTGCCCTCCCACCCTCCACCCCCCTCTTCTGTTGTGATTAACCATTGTCTCTCTCCCTTTCCTCTTCCTCCCTTTAAGCCTGTGTATTTTTGGTCCCTTAGACTGAGCACAAGATTCTGCAACTAAAGAGAGTGCTTATTTGACTTGTTTAACTTTTTTTTTTTTTCTATTCTAACGGTTTCTTTTTAACACTGCAGACACACACACACATAGCCTCGGGGCCTGTCAGTCAGCAGAAAAAAACTTATACTTTTTCTGCCTCTGTTCTCAACTCTCTTCCGCACCACCAGTCTTAGACTGTCACAGACTAACTCCTTTTTTGGATGGCATGGCTGTTTGAACAGGGCTCTTATTTAGTCCAGTATAAGGCGATACCAAGTGTGAAAGTACTGTATTGTCTGCAGCCTTTCTGTATTGGATGTATGCATTTTAAGGGTTGTGACCCCAGCTGCTATGACACTGTTTTTGTCTGTTAGGAGGAGAGATGCTGCTTTCACTCAAACAGCTTTGTGTGATGATTTGTTATGACTGCAGACGTGTCTGCCCCAGCTAAACTTGGCTGCCTTCAAAGTCCTCCTGTCACTCTAAATATCATCAAATAAATTAAACTAATCAGTAGAAGCTGCTTTTTCTTCATGAACTTCTTTTTTTAAGATCGAATTTTACAATGTCACAAACTTGATCTTGTTACCCGTGTTTAAAAACTGTATTGTTGCAATGCTGAGTGTACAACTGCTGTGGTACCACTAGATGGCCCTGTTAGGTTACTCCTGGCGACCTCCAGAGCTGATAAAGAAGAGTTCATTTTGTAACCATACTCTATAGCCTAGATTTAAACAAATAAAACAACAATTTTTTTCATAGTGCCTGAATTTTTGCTTTGTACATGATAATTTTATTTCTTAAATATATTTTTAAGAGAAAAAATTAATTTAAAAAAAGAGCAAAAAGAAGGCCCTTTCTTTCCAGATTCATTCAGCATCATGACTATAACCCTAAATACCTCAGTAGAGTTATGAAGACATCCTTTCAGTGACAAGATGAACAGGAAGACCTACAGCAGATCATGTGGCTGTGACAGAGCACATATGTAATCATCACTGAGTCAGTCAGTCTTATAAGAAAAGACTGAATACCAAGACAGCCTAAGTACAGTTGTAAGATCTTCAAGGTATTTAAAACAACCTGCCTGCCAAGTCGCTATGGAAAATGATCATAAGCCAGAAGGGCTAGAAACTACTGGGCCACACTATATTGTGTTTGTTCTAATTTCTAATACTTAAAGTCTTAGTGAATCTCTACTAAAAATAAATATATGTCTAATATTTGGAGATTCAGGTCATGCACATAAAAGCAATGGCAGTGCTGTCTACGCTGTATGTGGGTTCTACACAGATCTGAAACTCTAGTGACGGAGCTGCTCTCATTCTGGGTGACCTCGAGGTGCTTCGCGCTGAAGGTCACCCTGGCAACAGCCGGCTGATTCTCGGCTGTCTCCTCTCCTTTCTTCTATCGTAGTCTGCCCTGCCCGTCAGCCATTTATCTTGCTGTAGTGCTCTGCTTCTGTAATGACTTTGTGAAACAAGATATTGCTGTGATATTGGAGCAATATCCGTGCTCCGCCTTGCCGCTTTAATGGCTGCAGTTTGAAATGACTTGCATTTTTCGACAGCAATTCTGAATTTTCACATCCTTGCGGTAGGATGCATCACCTAGGCCCTCCCTTTGTTTTGAAAACATCACCCAGGGATTTGAACTGATGAGTTTACGAGCACTTAACTGTACCGCCCTCTCCCAGCATGCCTCACCCAGCCTCAGCTCTCATCACAGGACAGTCATCACACCCTGCGCCTAATGAGGAGATGAGAGCCACATCCACACAGATGGATCCTGTTCCTGTGGCCTGCTGTGGATCATCTTTGTCAAACAGTTATTTCAGGCTTTGCCATTTCTTTTTGTTTTGTTTTGTTTTGTTTTTTCAGATTTTTTTTGTTTTGTTTTTTTGTTTTTGTTTTGTTTTTTTGTTTTTTTTTTTTTCATTTTAATGTAATGTAAAATTATATTTGAAGGAAATTTACTTATGAAACTAGATTATAACTGGTCAGTTTTTCATTTCAGATTCTTTCTACTAACATAGCTGAGACGAGCATCACCATCAATGATGTTGTCTTCGTCATTGATTCTGGAAAAGTCAAAGAGGTACACTAACACTTCAGAAAATTAGATTTAAATTATGACTCTATCAGTTCCATAAAGGTGTTAGTAATTAACGGTTTCTTTGCCTGTTGTAGAAGTCTTTTGATACTCTCAGCAATGTATCCATGCTAAAGACTGTGTGGATCTCAAAAGCCAGTGCTCTGCAAAGGAAAGGAAGGTATACTAGTGCTCATATTTTTATTATAAATATCCAAAACCTATGCTAAAATTTATATTTTTGGCTTATGGGGTTTACTCTTGCAACCAAATACTACTTCACTGCTGTTAAACATATGACATGTCTACAGAGCTGGGCGCTGCAGGCCAGGGATTTGCTTTCATCTCTTTAGTCGACTCAGATTCAACAATATGCTGGAATTCCAAGTTCCACAGCTGCTCCGGATGCCTCTACAGGTAGAAACGTACTACATGGTCATGTTTCAAGTCTTTTGGGGGTTTTTTTGTTTGGTTTTTTTCGCTTGTAAACACTGAGTTTACAAATTCAAAGTATAATAATAATAAATACATTGGTTGAGATATCTCAACCAATGTATTTATTATTATACTAGTGATGGTGTGTAAATCTACTCCTGCAGTTGTGCAATTGCTTGTTGTTCTGCACCTGCAGAGCGATATGTCAAATTTATATTCCTTTATCACAGCCTATAGCTAGGCTTACAACTCCTGGCTATAGTGCAAAAACATTAATATTAGCTTTATAGCGAACATGCAGAGTCATAACACTGATGGCGAACTGATGTTATCTACAGAGCTGGCAAAAGTACAGACATTCTGTACTTAAGTAGAGGTACAGATACTTGAGTTAAAAAATACTCAGGTAAAAGTTGAAGTACTGAAGAAACTTCTTTACTCAAGTAAAAGTAAAATACAGGTTTTGAAATGTACTGAAAAAAAATGAAAGCAAAAAGTAGCTCCTTGAGGGACAATTCTATTAACCATTTTTGTACAGAGGTAACTGAGCCTTGTGCTATATTAATATAACAATAAAATAATATTAGTACATCAAAATACAAATTTTATTTGAATCTAAATTCTAATTCTAATGAATGTACTCAGCTTGAATCTCTTATGTAGGACACAAGCAGTGAAAGATCATTAAAAAAAACCAACAATTTTCTGTTGCTTACATTGTACAGGGTGACTTTGGCTCCACGCCTGAACAGTAAAAAACAGTGAAATTTAACAGGTGGTGAAACTCTTAAGATCTTTGTAGTGGCTCAGCATAGGGAAAGAATCACAACTCACAATAAGTTCTAATGTGAGCTCCAGTAGGTTTTCTTAGTATATGTGTTGTGTGTAAGCTGACCTGTTGCTCTTTGTGGATTTACACAACTGAATTCAACAAGATGTCAGCAGATGTTTCACAGCTATCCTGGCTGATTTCCATCCCCTACACTGACGCTGTACTGTTTATACTATCTTTAAACTAGACAGGATACAGTTGGTATGAAGTTGGAATTCAGTGAATGAATCTAACCATCATCATTTTAAATGCAAATTCATCTCTGCTACCCTTGATGTAACCTAACATTCACCATGAGCACCACTGGCATTGTGCACCAGTTCAACATAGAGTTTTACTGTAAATTCATCACTGCAAACTAACCTGTTTACCCTGCACTAAACTACCCAGTATTTTCATGCAACATTTGAATGACACAAAGTTAGTATAGCTGTGTTTGTTTTGCAGGATGTTTCAATTCAATTCAATTTTATTTATATAGCGCCAAATCACAACAATAGTCGCCTCAAGGCGCTTAATATTTGTACAGTAGATCGTACAATAATAGATACAGAGAAAACCCAACAATCATATGACCCCCTATGAGCAAGCACTTTGGCGACAGTGGGAAGGAAAAACTCCCTTTTAACAGGAAGAAACCTCCGGCAGAACCAGGCTCAGGGAGGGGCGGCCATCTGCTGCGACCGGTTGGGGTGAGAGAAGGAAACAGGATAAAGACATGCTGTGCAGGAGAGACAGAGATTAATAACAGATATGATTCAATGCAGAGAGGTCTATGAACACATAGTGAGTGAGAAAGGTGACTGGAAAAGAAAAACTCAATGCATCATGGGAATCCCCCGGCAGTCTATGTCTATTGCAGCATAACTAAGGGAGGATTCAGGGACACCTGGTCCAGCCCTAAATATATGCTTTAGCAAAAAG
>VVHJ01061789.1:0-11605 GCA_015107715.1 Tylochromis polylepis | reverse complement strand
ATCTGCATACAAACACACACACACACACACACACACACACACACACACACACACACACACACACACACACACACACACACACACACACAGAGCAAGCAGCCAGACGTGGATCTAGAGGCTGAAGGTGGGCGGACTGGAATCCTACCTGCCTACCTGCTCCATGTGTGCATTTGGAAAATACATCACGAGCATCAAAGTTCATCCTCGACCTCAGATGCACGCTGTGTGACAAAACAGTCTAACTCAGGCTGCTTTTATTAGCTTTTGCCTGAGCTTTAAGGCCCATGACATGGCCTTCTTCAACCGATAAATGCACACAAGCTGTCTCCTGCAGAAAGAACGTTTCCATATAACAAACAAACGTGTCAGAAGCAGATTACAACAGAAACACTCCATTTTTCTAACAGAGCCAATCAAATCTCTTTACCTTCATGCAGATATGCTGTCAGACTTGCAGGCCCTTGAAGTACACATGGGTGGACTGAAATTTGAAGCTTTTTAGTGATTTTCTTCTCCATCGTAGAGGAGACGTCCACATCAGTATCATGGGATATATCACAGTTTCAGTAGCAGACCTGCGCCAATTTAATGTCTGTCATGTAGAGGAACTTAAACAATTGCTACCCTGGATGTTTGACCTGTTTCACTTGGGAAAACCATTTTTAAAAAAGCACATTTTGGGTGAACTTTCAGGGGTCATATCACCGCGTGGCATAGGTGGTTGGTAGAAGCAAACTAGCATTTGAAAGATCTCCTTTTTACCTGCACTCGGATACCAAGATCATCTTTTTGTCAGTCTTCCTTCTTTGTTAGAATAATTTGCCAATGTAATGATATTTGAACACTCTGGATGTAGCTTACAGCTGTGAAACGTTGGTGTTCACGAGTTCCTTATAATAATTTGGACAGATCACACAGATTTAAGTCCTGAAGAAGTTTTTCCAAATCTTTGAAGTGCCTGGATCACAGAAGGTCTCAGGATCAGTGGACGCCCCCTTCAGATTGCGACACTTTTGTTTGGGCATGAGATGACATCCTTTTTTACTCACTTTATAGCTTTAGTGGGGCTCTTCCAGCTGCTGTGACACTTGTGATCGGTGAAGTCTCCTTATCTGCCGTTCATACTCAAACCATCCACTGAGAAAGTATTTGGAAAAAGAAGATGCTAAGCCTGGTATCAACATGTAGGGAGAAACAAGACCTTTCATGTGTTATAACTTGTTTTGACGTAGCTGTCGATACCATAAAGTCACAATCCTGTAACTTCTTCTTCTCCTGTTCCTGTTCCAGAGTTTATGTAAATGAACAAAAATGACCTCTTTTTTTCTTTTCTTTTTTTACTAATCTTACATTTTGTTATCAACACAGTATTCCTTCAGGATTTTATATTCCAGCTTAATCTGAAGTTTAGCTTTGATATTTGTTTTATTTTCCTTCTGAAATTAATTAGAAGGATCTGAGAAGCAAGCAGTTGCACCCACCTCCCCTTTCACTCCCCCTTTCACTCCCCCACTCTGCAAATACTAGTTTTCTCATCATTTGGGCTTTTTGAAAGCACATGAAAGGAGCCGCAGCGCTGAGTGTAAATTGTACTTCTTTGTATTTTATTTTATTCTATTCCGCTGCATTCAGGGTGTAATGGCGGCGGCGGTGGGAGGGCAAGGGGGCGTTGACAGAAGCCGCTCCGGTTCTTGTCCCCAGGGTGTTTCACTGGTGGCTGGCCTAATTCCCCAAAATAGCTCATTGATGGGGAATCAGGAACAGTCAAAGCGATCGCGTGGAGATTTGATCCGAGCTGCTGGCGGTCCTGATGAGCGTTGAGGCCGTCGCTCTGGAGTCTGCCGGGAGAGCGCCGTTTACGCGCTTCCTCTTACATGCAAATACACGAAGCCTCACCCAGCTGTGTGTGAGAGCGCTAGCTGCAGTTTTTTAGGGTGTTGATCCTTCAGGAAAGTGCAGAAGACGAGTTTTATCTCGTTGCCTCGGTGTCAGTAATGTTTCCCATTTACGGTTGTCGGACACTGTGACACCATGACCCCATGACCCACTTGTTGGTTGCAAAGATGATGCTTCAGGAAGTGAAACTTTCTCTGATGTTTGCACAAGAGTGTGAGATGAAAATCAGTAATAAGCAGTGGCTTTTACAGAAAGGCAAACTCAGCCAATGAACCAGTTAGCATCCAGTCCACGGGGATATCCACCCTGGACTCGTGGCAAAACGTGAGAAGAACATTTAAAGGACTCCTCATATAAACTGAATGATACTGGCCCCAATGTTTCTGCCTGGTCTATGAACTTGTTTTTTTAATTTTTTTTTCTTGATATACTTTATCAAGAACACTATCAACACACTAATGTGTTTCCACAGGAAGTATATTTGATGTCTGCACAACTTATGTTGTATAGATTCTTCAGAGGAGATGCTACACCCTGTTAACCAAGAGAATGGAGCTTTGCAAAAAGTGTTAACATTTTTTTGTTTTTTTGTCTTTTTTTAACCCAGACAATTTTTTTCTTAACCTAATGATACATGAAGATAACAGCTGATACTTAGAAGTTGAACAAACTAAATAGGAGGCTTTTATTTTGGATATCTGGCACCTTTAACCTAGCTGATAAACTTTTGCAACTGACTACAGGCTTTTATTTTAGTTTTTTTTTTCATGTGAGATGTAAAATAATCATTTTGAATTCCTATAATGATCCCAGGGCTTTTATTTTGAAAATCAGACACCACTGTGGAAACCACATAACTTTATGTGTCTAAATGAGAGCTTTTATGTTGAAAATCTGCCAGCTTCCAGGCGCTTCTGTACTGCTGTCTGTTGTCCAGCAGTATGTGTCTGTAAGAAAGACTGACCAATCTATCTTATAGAAGTCTATGGGAAAACAGTCCTCACTGGCTAAGTGACCTCAGTAAACACTGTCCTGATGCATTTATGGGCTTAATCACTGATTTTAAGACTTTTGCCAATTATGGACCCCCATTAGAGCCCATTAGAGTATTCTTTACCACATCATGTCTGGTTTTAAAACACCAAGATAATAGGAATTCACTAACTAGTAGGTGATACTTTGTTAGTTACATCCATTTTTTACACTCTGATTGTAACTGATATAAAAACAGTGAAAACTGAGCCAAGGGTGGCTCGCTGAGGTAAAATGCTGCTCCCCACTCAGCTTGCCAAGCTTCATCTTTCATTAAGAAAAAACAGGCGTGTCAATAAAAATTACAGTGACAGACAGGTAGTAAATCTAAAGACCACGGTCACAGTGACACCCTAGCAATCTCGACTGGAGGTTGTTAGGGTGTCAGGTAAGGGAAAATGTGTATTCCTTGACTAGTTGGTGAGTGGTTGTTGGGTCGCAAAGAGGGTTAAGCACCAAAAACCTCCTTGTGGTTGTTTTGGTCACCAGCATATTGCCATAGTTGTCCACAGGAAGCATGGAAGCTGCCAATTTGTCTGTAAACACTTGCCAACTACTTGCTGAGCGGTAGTGAAACTTGAAAAACTGCAATGCAAACCGGAAAAGGAGAACATTCTCCTTCAAAGTTAAAGTTGTGCATTACCAATGACACTAGTGTGTTTCAAAAGGGATAACTTTAACTTGAAGATGAATGTTTTACATTTCTGGTTATGTTGCACTTTTTCAACTATCACTACCATTTGGCAAGTAGTTGGCAAGTGTTTGCAGACAAGTCGATGTCTTCAATGTAAACTATTCACAGCTGCAAGAACCTGCTAATGACCAAAGCAACTCAAAGGACGTTTTCTAATTGCAGCACCTTATACCTATTTGCAACCATTTCATCCAGCTACTGCCAGCAACCTCCAGCATCCCCTTGCCAACCAGTTGGGGAGTATACCTTTTTCTCTAACTGCTCTTGGTTTCCAGGCTGACTGACTGGTCTCCAGGCCTGTGCGACTGGGACTTTAGCAGCCAATTTTCCAACATATGACAGAATCAGAATCAGAAATCAGAAAGGGTTTTATTGCCAAATGTTGGGCAGATTTACAACATTAGGAAATCGCTGCGGTACTTTGTACGAGACATACGATAAGACAAACATTTAAATAAAAATAAAAAGTGCTAAGCAGATTGAAATAAACCTGAATGCAGGTGAGAGCAACCACTCACAACCAATTAGGGAATACAAATTTCTCCCTCGTGACTAGTGGTTGCCAGGTGGTCACCAACCAGTCTCTAGGCCTGTGCATTACTTACCAAGCTTGCTGGTGTTAGTTGACAGTTTGGCACTTCTCCTCCTCTGTGGTCAATTCTGGCTCAAAAAAAAAAAAATGTCAGCGTTAAGGCTTCAAAATGTCTGAAATTAATGCATGTGACATCACAATGGCTACATCCAACTTTTAGCATTCTAACTAATGCATGATTTTAGATTGAACTGTTCAAGCTGATAGTAGTAACAGTATTAGAGAATATCGTTTCAGTTGCAGAAATAGTAGTAATGGTACTGTGTAATATGCTAGAATTGCTTCTAGTAATGCAAGTACTATGCATATTGGTAATAGAATTTGTTATGGTGGTAGTGCTTTACAAATAAAAAATTTTTCTTCATGTTTTTGTAATACAATAGTAGAGTTTAAACTAAAATAAGCATCGGGATGAGTACTACTTGTAGAAGTATGTGTTGTTTAGTTGAAAGTACTAGCAAAATTGTAGCATCGGCAGCAAAAGAAGCATTGGTATCAGTTTCTGTCAGACCTAACTGGGGTATTTGTGTTAGTAGTAGCAATATTAAAGCACTGGGTTAAGTACAAGCAATAGGAAAAGTACCAGTAGTTGTCATAGTAATTGTTTTAATGGTAGTATTACTGTCACTGACACCACAGCTGCAGCAGCTTTACCCCCTTCAGTAAAAATTACCTACAGCAGTGGTTGTGTTGTCAGTAATTGTTGTACAATAATAATAAAAAATTTCAGAATAATAATGCTGCGCGTGAAAGTCACTTTTGGGAAACACTCGAATGCTCAGTCAGATTCACATAGTCATACAAACACACACACACACACACTGTTCAGAGGGCTTCCTGCTACCCACTTCCCTGTGTTGGAAACCATTTGCATGCCCTGTGACACTGTAGCCGAATGAAAAATTGTGAAATCTCAATTGAGCATTTGCATACGGGCGTGTTTCACTGACGCACTTGCGTGGTGCTCAACTTTACAGACTCGCACGTGACCAAATCTGCCTGTTCAGATATCACTCATCGATAGCGACAGTGTGCTGCTGCCACAGTCATAATGGGATGCCTTTGAAAGTCAAAATCAAAGCTCCGTCCGTGTTCAACTCACTGTTATTTTTATCAGATGATGGGAATGTTTTGTTTTTTTTGTTTATTTTCTTATGCAAGGGTCTTCCTGTCACAGTCACCCCAAAGCAGGAACCGTAAGAACCATAGCTGGAATATTTCCACCAACTTTTTTCGAGGAGGAAGAAAATTTCCAGCTGACACATTAGAAAAGTACAGTTTGTTCATTCTAGAAACAAGCCGTGAGTTTTTTAAAGATCAGATGAAACGAGATACTGTTTTATCCCAAATGTTGTGAAATTCCTATGTATAAGCAGTGAAAACATTAAACACAACCTATAACAGAGGTAAGATACCTTGATAGTATAACAAAAAAGGAGCTCGGTAAGTTGAAATATAAATAAAATACAATTAAAGCAAAAATTATCAAGTAAAATGCTGTTGAAAAAAAAGCTTAATGCAGTACACTAAAGTAGCTTTACAGTATAAAATATATCAAATGCAACAGTTTTTCTCATACTTTCCCCCAAATGCCGTCAAATTTTTGAGTGACCCTTTTTATAAAGTATATGTTTTGTGATTATTTTTAAATTTATGTACATTTACAAATGCTGCCATTCTTTACGTGATTCCAATACAAACTATAAACTGACAGGCATGCTGTAACAAAAATATATTCACATGCGCACATTATACGCATTATTCTGGACTACATGTTCATTTGGACACAGTGTATATTCTACAGTAGGCTATGTAAAGGTTATAATACATTATGACAGTAAAAGTAGTACTTTAGAAGTGAGGATGAATTTCTCTAAAATCTGTTTATGGATTGCAAAACTTTGACATTTTTCGTGCCTCATTTAGAGCAGTTTACATGCTTGCACTGCAACCCCGAGTTCTTCTAGACAGCCGGCCAGCAGACGTGCAAACGTCTAATGCACTTTGACAGGATGCTAAACAGTCTTTAACCTGCCAACTGCTGAGGAACACTGTGGAAAATACCCAGCCGAGATTTTTCCCCAAATTGCCCAAAGTCCATGTGTGAAAACAGGCTAAGATGACATACTGGTATTTTTTCAAAATATTCTGCATGTACGTTTGCAAATGTAGAGTATACACAATGTTTGCAATGCTCAAATAATGTATATTTAAGTATAAAATAAATGTAATAAACATAATATGTGCTTTAAACAAAGTAAATGTATATGCCGAAACATTGTAAAAGTCATCGTATCTGTAGCCTGCATAGACAATATGTAATAACTAAATCCACAGCTATAAAATATGCGTACGTTTTTCTGGGTAAATGTCTACACTGGACACATTGTACATATAAAACATAGATAGTGCAAATGTAGATTTACACACTGCATGAAGAAAATGCATATATGGAAGCATTTTGTGTAGCTTAATATAAAAAAACTACATAAAATATAGACATTTATGGGGATTTTAAAATGTTTAGTTATGCACAATTTTAAAAAAAAACACATTTTGTGATGTGTTGCCAATCGTGCGTGTATGTAAAAATAAATGTATGGAGGAAGCGAACTGTATATACAGAAAATAATATAAAGTATTTTATAGCTATTACAAGGTTACGCTGATATTTACATCAGTTTTACAGGTGTCTATCACTAATAGAGGCATAAAAAAGCATTTTATATAAACATTTTAAGTTATATATAACATAAAGACATGCATTTGTTTTGTTTTGGGTTAGGGTTTTTTTTTTTTAAGAGAATAAGCAGAAGACCACACTCCTTTCAGGTAAGAACAGGAAACAGAGGCTACGGTTAACACAACCTCACCAAAATTGAACAGGTGTATGTAATGAAGTGGACAGTGAGTGTATGCGCAGCCTGTGGTGTCTACAGCTAGTGTCTAAAGCAGCACAAGCCCTTACAGGTATATAGGAATACAATGCAGATGCATATTACACGGTTTATATATTGAGATGGACACAGTTACACGTAAAACAATGATTATATATAGAGATGCAGTACTGAGGCCCACATTCACAGGCATGCACACACTTATGTAAAAAGGAAAACAAAAACATTAAAACATATAAGAAAGTTTGAAGGTGGAGCAGCGTGTAAGAGTGCACGGTGATCAGGTTCAGTATTCACCGACTACTAGTTCTGACAATATTTACAGCTGAGGATCAAATAATGAGATAACATCCGCAGTAATCGTTCAGTTTGAGAGCATGAAGTGTGCAAACTGCTGTGTCTCTCTGTCTCTCTGTGGGTGTTGAACCTGCCTGTGTTTGGTATTCCGTGCAGAAAGCCTCCCACGCCCCGTGTGTCCGCCCACGCGCGGATTTGCGTCACGCAGGGAGCAGCGTGGGCGAGAAGGAGCGAGCGAGAGAGAGAGAGCGAGAGAGAGAGAGAGGCTCTGTGGCAACCGCGCGGAATATCCCACTTTCTGCGGCTGCCGCGTCAAGCCGTGCGCGCTCACGACGCCTCAGACAGGAAGAGCTCACAAAATAAAAGCATCGTTCTGTTTGAGTTCATTTGAGTTCTCTTTAAGGCAGTTTGTATTTATTTATTTGGTTTTAATTTAATTTAATTTAATTATATTTTATTTCCTGTATTTTTTTCATAGTTTTGCAAAACTATAGACACTCACTGTCTGTGCTTAAAGTAAAAAAGTCTAAACACTTTGTGCAGTTTCTCTGCGACTATTAAACATCTGCATGAGTTATTGCTGATTAAATAATCAGGCATGTCGCTACTTTTAAAAACACTTCCTGGTTTTATTCCCAGTAAAATAGTTCAGAATACGAATTTGGTTCCCTGTTACGTCCGCCATGGAGGGTCACTGATGTGCTTGACGTTTTCTAGAGTCAAGCAGAGGAACCCCTGCGCTCAAGTTCACTGCTCATTTGAGTGTATTAGGTCCAGTTTAGTCCAGTTTAATTCCTGAGATGTCTTAATATAAGAAAAACTGCGATTTCAACAGTACGTCTCAGTTTTTCCACATGACAAAGAAATGCTGCTATAGTACATGAAAGAAACCTTTCACTGACTTTGGGCTTAAATTGTAAAAGATAAATGTATAAAATTACAGAAAAAATACCTGGTAGCTCATTGCCCTCGTGATCCTGTAATTATAACACAGAAAGTTTCTGTTACTTCACAGAAAATGTTCTTTTTTCTCTAACAAGTGTAAAAAAAAAACAGAATTTTTTATACTCAGCAGTAAAAATGACCAAAAAGGAATTTTCTGTTATTTATCTGTTACTTAATTATGTATTACTTAATTACTTTGTGAATTTATCAGTATGAAAAGTTGGCAAACGCAGAACAGGTAAAAGTCCAAAAATTTCACATTTTCCAAAGTGGGCCGGATTGGAATCTTTCGTCAGGCCAATTCTGGCCGCTGGACCTTATGTTTGACACCCCTGGTTTAGATGCTTTTGTCAAAACAGTCTGAAGAGAACACATTGGTACTTCTTCTTTCTGTTTTAGGGCTCACTGCAGCTTCTCCTGTCATCGTTTATACCTCACAGATCCATAAACCAAAAAACATCCAAGATTTTTATTTAAACGTGTTCTTTCTTTCTTTCTTTCTTTCTTTCCCCGCCTCCTTTTCCTCCATTCAGAAGTGCGCCCTCACCTTCACCCAGCACCTTGTGCTTTTATTTTTTTGCGTAAACGCAGGCGGAAGCGCGTAATCGCACCACCGCGCTCTAGTTGACGGCGAGGAAGCGAGCAAGGGGGAGTGGAGAGACGCTGGGAGAGGACTCAAACACTCACTCACATACACTCACACACACACACACGCACGCATTCATCATCCTCGCACATACACACGCACTCACACACACTCACTCACACACACTTTGGAGGAGGAAGAAGACGCACCGAAAGACGCACGAAGGTCAGCGGCTTTTTTACTCATATTCTGCGGTTTTTTCCCCTCCTTTCTCTTAACGGCAGTCGAGAGAGAAAAGTTTCCAGAAACAGAGAGGAGAGGAGTCTAGGTCTGAGCACACAAACACGAGCAGGCGCGCTTCTTTTTGTGTGTGTGTGCGCGCCTTGGAGATAATTCTTGTCTTTATTTGTCTTTTGAATTTAGATTTTTTTTTTCTCTCTCTTTTGAATTTTACGCACTTCGCTGCTGCTGCTGGACCTCTCCTTTGCGGCTTTCTTTGTGCGCAAATTGACACTCAGGAGGGGTAGCGTGAAGAAGAAGAAGACGGAGGAGAAGGAGAAAGGGAAGAAGAGGAACCGGACCAGGGCGGACCAGAGGGGGGCAAAAACTCACCAGGTAGGCTCAATTAAAGACGCGGATTTGATCGTGCATGTAACCTGCTGCTGCTAATGATGATGATGATGATTGAAAATGTTTTGCAAAGACACATTTTAAGATTTTTATTTATTTTATTTTTATTTTCTTGGAAATGCTTGCAAACATGACTGAATGTGCTTTAAAGTCAGCTTAATAATTGTATGAGGGGACGTAAAAACAGCTCTAGTCATTTTTACGCGCCATAGCCAAACTATTTGCCTGTGTTATAACACTGTAGGGATAATAATATCCACATGAGCGGGAGGTAAACACAAACCAAAGCGCTATGCCATTAGAAACCGTTTATTTATTTGTTTTTAAAAGGTGTGGGAATGCCTCTAAATACACATTTATATCCAAATTTCAAGCATCCTATGCAGGATGGGTTGGTTTGCTGAGAGTGTCAATGTGAACTCGCCACGGACAAGTTGCTACAGGAATAGCTGAGGAAAGAGCGAGAGGAAAGAGCGAGAGGATCTCCGATGTATTGTGCGTCATTTTGAGCCGTTTTTAGCTGCTTCATCACTGGAGCGAATGCCGGGTTTGAGTGGCTTTTTTTCCCACAAAGGGCTGGAGTAACATCCCAGACAGTCTGGCAGATGAGCTGATGGTTTCCAGGCCGCTCGGGTGATGATATCAAACAGTAGTTCTGGGAATTTCCTCCTGAATCACAGTGAAATCAAAGGATTTCTCAGCTCGCTGAGGGAGGACTGCTGCTGCTGCTGCTGCGTGGCACTTCACCTGGAAATCCGCTCATCATGAATGCATGTACGTGTGTTTGTGTGTTTTGTGTGTGTGCCATTGTGCCAGCGCACGCCTCGTTTCTCCAGGTGAAAAGCTCCAACTGGCAAGACTCGCTTTTGTGGAGCAGGACTTCACTTAAGATTCTGCCATTCACACACACGCTCACACGCAGTTATCATCCTCGCACACACTCGCTCACACACGTACGTCTGCTGTGATAAAACTAGAGTAAGATGGCTGGGAGTTTTTGTGCAGATGGTTGGAAGAACTGACAACAAGTGGAGCTGAAGTGGAGTGAATGAATTCAGGGTTTCTATTTGTAGGGACACCACAGTGTAGATGGACAGATTACCTGCTGCTGCTGCTGAACACACTTATTCAACAAGAAAACACCTCTAATCCTTTTATTATTAGTTCATCTGCTGGTTATTCTCTTTGTATTGTCTTTTTTCTGAAAGGAGGCACGCTCAGTATTCATTTTGCTATCTTCCATCTCAGAGAAAACCCCAAAGAAATCATTGTGTACTGTTCAACTTTTCCAGCTTTTGCTGCATTTAAGTCACAGTAGCTTAATGCCAAGCAATAAATAAATAAAACACCACTAGATTATGATGATCTAGCAGGGTTGGGCATTTTCACAGTCAATTTTATTTCTTTTTTGCCACTTTTTCCAACCTATCAGTCTGATAGTGAAGCGTCTGTGGGGCTAAGATGGTGGTAAATACCTGTCTTAAGCTGGCGAGTGCCTCCTCCTCTGGAGGAGGATGAGTGGTTTTGTCATGAATACTAAAATGCTAGGAGAGGCGTTCGTGTTCATCAGAAAATGAAACTTAATTTATATGTTAGTTATGTGGGGTGTGCAACATGCTTAATAGCAACAGACCTGAAAAAGTGATAACAATAATAGGTTTATCCTCAAATATTTTGTTTCCGAAAACCAACATTTAGAAATAAGCATGTGTATGTGGGGGTCAATGGGGTCAATTCTAAAGGCTCAAAATGTGGGTTCATTCTACCCCAAAAACATAACGATAATATCAGAATTACGTATACATGCAAATAAAGGCTATTTTCAGAAATAAATGAGCCCATGAAAGAGGTTAGCTAAACACAGGGAGACCTTAACCCAACAAAGTGACCTCACCACATGAGAGCAGCTCGGCCTATATACTCGTGAAGTAAATTATTTTAAATGCAAAAAAGGGGGGGAAACCATGGGAACAATAGCTAAATTTAATATAAATAAGCCCCCCCCCCCCCCCCCCCCCCCCCCCCCACATCAAAAA
>VVHJ01061787.1:0-24345 GCA_015107715.1 Tylochromis polylepis | reverse complement strand
TTTAACTACCTGAGAGGGACTCATTTGACAATAAAGCAAATTTTGCTCAAGGACAAATCCGCAGGATGGATTTTGTAACATCACTTCTGACTGGAAGTTTCTCTCTCCACTCAAAAGACCTTTTTGGGTATCTTACTTTTTGAACTGGAAATCATAATTTGGTTAGCTTTTTTTTGTGGTTTGGCTATAAAGTCCAGCAGTTTGGTAAGTGTGAGAAGACTTGCAGTGAAATTTGGTCTAATAAAACTCCTAAATATGTTGAGCATTATCTGCTATATTTAAGTTTTTTTGGTATCTAAATGAATCTACTGAACTTTGGTAATTTTGGTGATTTCTTCACTTTTTGTACTGTGCCAAGTAAAAGAGATTCCGTTACTCTGGTTTATGGGAAAAATCTGACAGTTCTACCAGCCACATAGTGTTTAAATTGTTCCATTACCATTCTAGAGGACTTAGCCTTACATCAGTGGGGATGATGAAGCCTGGTTACAAAACATGAAAAGTCTCTCCGTGTTGAATGTGTCGGTCCAGAAAGATAGAAATTGAGATGATGCATGAAAACACGTGCGCACACAAACAAACAAATAGATTAGTCATTGATCAGGGTTAAGCTTTGATCTCTGTGTGAGAGCATGCCACGTCCAATCGATAACTTTAATTCAGCCTCAAGTGTGTGTTTGCATGATTCTGTCTCCTGTAGCACGACCATTTGCATGCACGCAGACACGCGCGCCTACACACACAAACACAGATACACAGTCGTATTCTTGCTTTTCTCAACCCTTACAGCATTAAACACACATACACATCAGCCTGATTAGGTGACCTGCAGGGGTTAGGCCTAATGACAAACAAACTCGGCGTGTGCACAAACACTTCAGCTCCTCAGATGAAATATAGATTTTCTCCTGTCCCAAAAGCTGATGGGTATTAGCTGAAGGTTTGTGTGTGTGTCTTTGCTTGTGTGTAATCTTGTTCTTCAGATTGTGTTGTATGGAAAAAGGAGGCATGAGGGAAAAGCATGTAAGTGATTGGATGCTGCCTTGTTACTGTTAAAGACCCTCTCTCCAGGGAACACTTGGATAAATAACTGGGTTTCTTTTTCTGCCTCTGTGTGTGTGTGTTTGTCTTATAGAATAATAGGACTGTTATCTTATCCTATGGGAAATAGACATATTTTACTGATTGTAAGGACTTTAAGATTATTCAAAATCTTCCTAATGAGAGGAGATCTGTGTATAAAGCATTTGTTCTTGTGTGCTTAGTACTTTATTATAAAACAACCAAGGCATGTCAACTGAATGACACAAGTATACACCTTGTTACTCCATATTATTCAGCATTAATGCTGTAGAGCAGTCCAGTGACATTCATGGTAGGTTAATTGCTTATTCTAAACTGTTTTCTAAAATTATGAGTACGAATGTTTGTCTGTCTCTCTGTGTTAGCTCTGTGATTGTCCAGAGTATAGCTTACCTCTGACCCTATAGGCCACGGTTCCCCCCATGGGCCTGAATTGAAAAAGTGTTTAAGAAAATTAAAGGATAGATGGATGGATGTGAAGCTGCCATGGCCCAGTAAACACCTCCCTGTTTTTATTTATAAAAGGCTCTTTTCAAACCCATTTCTGTTACTGTGAAGTTGCCGCTTATTAGTTGTGAAATGTTCCATTTAAAAAAAAATTAAATTATTGCACAGCTTTTTCAGCTTATTGTTGTCCCTGTCACCACTGTTTTGAAATGCGAAAATTCTGAAATTTCAGATTAGCACATAAAGCTTTTGCATTTGCCGTCTTGCCTTTGTTTAGATACAATGTTCAGATAATTTCCACTTCACTTCATTTTCTTTTGATTTACATTTTATACAAGATCCCATTTTTAGGGGGGAAACAAGGTTGCAACATGATTTCTTTCTAAACTACTGACTTTATAATCTTTTACATGCTGCTTCGTCACAATTTCATACTATTTAAACTTCATCAGTTAACATTTCAAATGATTGTATCATCAAAATGACTAGCAAACAGATTACAATGAGTCATAACTTTAATTATATTGCATAACGGGCTTCGCTTTCATAACAGTCTGTATTCTGTCAGCTTCTTTAATGAAACTTTTCAGATAGCTCCAATCCCTTCAATATCACTGTTGTGAAGTTTGTAATGTCTTGTGGCCGTGCCTATAACTATGTGCTTGTGTTTGAACTTGCACATCCCAGCCTAGGTTAAACTAAGTGGCTGTCTGGCACAGGCATCCTTTGAATATCTCTATTTATTCTCCCACCCACTGTTCCTCTGTTCACACACACACACACACACACGCCCCCACCTACACAATCACACACATACACTTCCTGCTAAAAAGCTAATCTTTTTGTGCTAATGAAAGGTATTGGGTTTCCTAACAGGCTTTTAAAGGAAGGTGATGGATTGAGGGATAGATGGATGGAGGGAAGGGAGAAGGGACATGCGGACAGGAAAAAGTGAGCGGGAGGTGATGTGTCAATAAGCACATCAGCGCGATCCCTTTCAGACTGTGAGGTGTGCATATACTGCTAATGTATGCATTCATACCCTAACACACACACACGCACACGCACCCACTCATGCCTTTAGTTGCTCATAAATCTCTGGGCAAAGCATAAAAGCGGCTCTTTTGGTGCCAATACGCTGAGAGATGAATTGTAGGCGATGTCTCCACCTTGACCAGTGCTATGATAAATGCCCGAAGGTGCATATGCATGCACTTCAATGTATCACATTTGGAAGTTTTAGCTCTGTACAGATTTGCGCAGAGAGGAATTTGTTATGCGATAATTTTTGTTTTTAACAAAGAAAGACACGTCTTCCTTTAAAGCAAACTCAATCCACAAAGAAATGATTAAAATATGGTAATTAGGAGTGATATTGTTAACTGATGTGTTGTTGTCCTTGTGTCCTAGCTGGATTTAATGATGTGAGAATAATGTTAATGATGCAAATGATAATTAAAAGAATTATCCCAGGACCTTGGATGGTTTCCAAACTGAAACGATCACTGCTCTCTTCTTTTCTCAGTTTTCCTCCTCATCCTCTTTCTCCAGGTGAAAGACTCAGGGTTGTTTTGGGGGATCCTGCTCTTCTGCTCTTTTCCCCCTTCTAATAAAGCTGATAATCATTTGTTTCCCAATCACATTAGCATGCCAGTAATGAGAGGGGTAAGTCAACCATTAGAATATGATCCATAATTCATTGTTGACTCCCATTCATTACCCCAAACTCACTCCAGTGAATGCTTAATAAGTGTGTGTCTGTGTGTGCGTGTGTGTGTGTGCGTGTTCGCGTGCGTGCGCATGAGTTGTGTGTTTGTGACTTTGCATCTCAGTTGACACCTAGGGTGTTGAGTGCCAGTGGATTGTTTGTGCTGATGGAAATTTACATGATGGACTCTGTAATCTGCTTTTTCCCATATGCATTACGTAACTTATGAATGACGCTACCAACAACTTTAATTGGAAATATATGCAAGAGTGCATTACTGTGCATCTGTTTATGTGTGTATGGGTCTTTCCTGCTCTCCTTCTCACTGTCTCTCACTTTCTGTCTACCCTCCTGTAAGTGGAGCAGACAGCTGTTATCAGGCGCTGACAGAATCCTCCCATCAACTCCCTCCTTCTTCTGTCAGTCACAGTATATTGTCACCAAGTCACCATTTAAATACCCCTTTCTCCTCTATTTACTCAACTAAATGTGCGGGGTGTCCGCACATGCATGTATGCATACAAAAGTGAATAGTACTTCCTTTTCCCTCCTGTGCTGTGATCTCCTCTGCTTTTCCAGACTCTCCCCTCATCTTCTCTCTCTCACTTTCTCTTGAAAAAGACAAACACTGCAGGTTGATTAATACATAAGAATTCCCTAAACACCTTCATTAGGTTCCCTACACTGCAAAAGTACTCCCTCAATAAATAAATAGTTGTTAAAACCAGCTGGAACATCATTAATGTCCGGCTCTGTGCCAGAGGAAAGTTGCCTCAAATTGTGTGTGTGTGCATGCATGCATGCATGCCTTTTGGCAGCCGGCTAATGAGATGCCTATGTTTCCCTCCATTAGTAGTTTATTAGATAGCATGGGTCGCTGAGGTTTGAAAATACAGTAAGCTTAATTTAGCACATTTGGCATTAGAGGGGCATAGGGGACTTAAGGAAGTATCGGGGCCATTAATAACTGGCATAGCTTGGGATGTAAATTAGCTGACCATAGCCATCATGTGCTTGAGATAAGCATTTACTTTTTAAACTGCCTGAGAGGTGCTGATGACTGTGAATATAATTGTGTAACCAGGACTTGAACCACCCTATGAATGCTACATATTTTTGTTACTGCTTTAAAAGCTGGTGAGCTGTGTTATTTTTAATTCTTGTTGGTGGTTACTGTGCTGAACCTCCCAGAGGTCACACCACAATCAAAGAGAATCACCAATGCTGACATTTTTTTTTACTTTTTTTTTTTTGCTTACTTATTCTATTAAGGGAGCAGACTTTGTGCAGATGGTAGTCTTTTATTCTAAACAAACAGCTGTTGCTGCCATTGCTAATGTGTTGAATTATTCACCTTCTTGGTATACTGCTCTCAGGAAAAGACCTACCTGACACTGGATGTTTAAACAGAAAATGCTGCAGAGGCTTTGATGATTTGGTTAAAGGTTGTAGTTCTTTGTAGGCAAAGTGGCTACATACAGCATACTATATATTGCCATTTAATTAGCATATAACATGCTTACACAATATAATGTATGTTTGTTGCACACAATGGGTGGCCAAAAGATTATACAACGAATTTTTTAAATCACACGATTTGTTGTGTAATACATGTAATGAAAGGCTAGGCACAACAAACGCATCTCTGAGTAATGTTTTTACTCTGATTTTATTCTGAAGCATTCAACCAGATGTATTATATATATTTATTTATATTTTATTAATTTATATCTCCAGGGCACCGATGCTTCTTGGCTCACTTGCTGCAACACTGTCTATTGTTTACCAAAAAGTTACACCTCCATAATGCATGCTGTGTCCAGTGAGCAGTGTTCTATAATTGCCATCCAGCCATCCATTTTCGCAGCAGCTTATCAAATTCAAGGCCCCGGGGCGGTGGAGGTGGGTGGGGTGGCTCGCGCCTATTCCAGCTGTCAAAGGGCGAGAGGCTAATTGTGGCACAATGAATGCTACTTTTGCGTACTTCATGTGTGTTGTAGGAAAGTCTGGCCAGCAGTGCGATTTATTTATTTATTTAATGACGCAGTCTGACAGATTCCATGGCAAAGCACCTCATATGTCAATTTAAGATTGCAAAACTAGAGTTGCTGTCGAGCAGTCAAGTCCCAGCTTGGATCTGTGTCTAATGCAGCCTTGATCTTTAGACCTTTAGCTCAAGTCAGTTCAATTTTATCTATATAGCGCCAAATCACAACAAGTCATCTCAATGTGCTTTATATTGTAAGCTAGAGACCCTACAATAATAATATTAATGTAATAATGTCATGTAATAATATAATTAATATAAATGTCACAATGTCACATTTATTGTTTTATCCTTTTAGATATGTCTGTGAAGGTTCTCATTCATCCAGGTCATGGTAGTCTAAGGAGCTTGGAAAGAAAAGCGCTTTTCTTTCCAAGCTCCTTATCCTTTTAGATATTTGCGTGAAATTTTGTCATTGTTATGCTATGTTATGCGGCACGGTGGTTAGCACTCTTGCCTCACAGCAAGAAGGTCCTGAGTTCAATTCCACGATCAGGCTGGGATCTTTCTGTGTGGAGTTTGTATGTTTTCCCCCGTGTTTGCGTGGGTTCTCTCTGGGTGCTTCGGCTTCCTCCCACAATCCAAAGACATGCAATTAGTGGGGCTAGGTTAATTGGTAATGCTAAATTGCCCATAGGTGTGAATGGTTGTCTTTGTCTGTGTGTTAGCCCTCCGTCAGACTGGCGACCTGTCCAGGGTGTACCCTGCCTCTTGCCCTAAGACAGCTGGGAGAGGCTCCAGCCCCCCTGCGACCCTGAAAAAGGATAAGCAGAAGTGGATGGGTGCTATGAACTTTTAATGTAATTAAGTCACTCGAGGTGTTCCTGTTATAGCTTCTTGAACATTTAAACAAATGTTACAGAAATCCCCTCTAGGTGTTACTGAGATATTACCTTCCCCACTCCCAGGCATAATGCCTCTGGCCAGGGCTCCTGGCATAAAAATGTTTTAGTATATATGGTAACAGTCTTTGTAATAGAACTAGCTATTCTAATGGGCACCACCCCAGAAAGCATTAAAAAAGTATAATAAATTCTTCTTCTTCTGCCTTTTTTGTTGTTGCTAAGAACAGTTTGTTAATATGAAAGAAATAAAGAAATATACCACCTGATTTTTACACACATTCACACAGACACATACACACACAGGTACACAATCATTTATAGCTACTGTAGCAGGTAAGTGACAGATAGACCCATTTTCTCCTCTGCTCATATAACCTTTTCTGTCAAAGGTCACTCCGTCAGTCTTGATTTACTGTAGAAGCATGGTACTCTTGCTTCTTCTCCCTCACTTACTACCCCCTCCATTTATATTAGTCTATCTCTGTATATGCAGTGTATACACCCTGTAAATACTCTGTGAATTCACTACTCTAGAATCAAGTGTGAAGAAGCCATTCACCCTACAAAAAAGAAAAAAAAATCATTACATAAACACAGCACAGATTTAATAAACAAGTTGCATTACTGCATGCATGACTTTGCTCTGTTCATTCATGTCACCATTTTGGGATTTTCCATTATGTTCATTTAAAAAAAAAAAAACCCATTTACTTCTATGACATCCAAAAAACCGATATTTCACCATATGGATAGATCTTCTCGAGAACTATTACTTTTTTCACTTCGTTTTCTTCATCTCCTCAAAGTTTCTTTGTGCTGCACTCATTTCATCTTGTAGGTTATTTGTTGTTCCCACTATTTATCCCTGTTCTTTCTTTTGTACATTTTCTTCCATGTGCAGATCTTCTTCTGGAAAAAGATGGGGACATTGTCTTCGTTCTTACAACACGTTATTCAACTGGAAGAATGATTGGTACACTCTAAAGCAGAGGCAGAAAGAGGCGGAATTTCAATTCAAGCTTTTTCCCCCCCCCCCAAATAGTGTGGTTTGCAAAGTGTGAGCTGGTCTGACACCACACCTCTGTGACGCAAAACCCATGCGTCATTGTGCCGTTAATGAGAAGGATAAGGCTTGAGCTCAGAGTAGTGCAAAACTCTTTCATGCACAAAGATTTACAATGATTACTGACTGTGATGTCTGGATATGGGAGGGGAAAAAAAGTATGCACCAGGTTCTATATAATAGGAATGGCTACGTAATGGCATTTTTCAGGATGAGAAAGCATGGAACAAAAAAGACTGTTGTGTCACATTATCGTTAGGTGCATAGCGCTGCTCTATTGTATCCTTACATCTGTATGGGAGGGCGGGGAGAATGGATGACTTTATTGCTGTTATTCTGGTTAGACTAATGGGAGGCTTGGGCTTGTGTAAAATAAATAATTCCTATCTTTGTCAATCACTAAGAGCTGAACAAGGATACTCTGGTATTAAGGATGGAAGAAAGAAAGACAGATGCACGAGTTCTTGTAGAAAAAAGCTCATGAGAGTTTCAGGTAGAGTAAGCTCACTCGAGCCTTGGCTTTGTTTGATCTAAACACCTTTTTCCATTGACAAGCTATAACAGTATATCTGTTTTAAGTGACCTGGGGAAAATACAAAAAACCTCATCTCATGTTGATGGAGTGCTGTTTGCACTCTGGCAGAATGGGTAGAGGTAAGATGGACTAGATGAAGGATGGGAATAAATTTAGCATTATTCATCCTTTGATGCCTTTGTCTCTCCCTTGCATCGCCTTCTCTGATGTCATGCTTCTCTGCATCTCATCTGCATCCGTTCGTGTCCCATTTGTCTCTTTTGACTCTTCTCTCAGGTTCGTTGGCCATCATGAATCCTCGGATTTTCTTCTTTATTACCTAATTTCATCATTTTTCCCTTTCTCGCTCTTCCCCTGCCTTCTTCTTGTGTTCTTTTTTTTCCCCCCTGTCCTTTGTGAGAGTCTTATTGTGGATCAGTCAATATTCACAAGGTGTGGCAGAGGCCTCCGAAGCTTTCATCTTCATAATTAACTCAGTTCCTCATTCTGGCCCCGTAAGGTGTGTTTGTGAGAGGAACATATTACTTTATTTTAAATATGCCTCAGCAGCATCACATTAAAAGGCTCTCCTTGAGCTGTATTGGAGAGCCACTGTTCACTTAGCATACTGATTCATTAGTTGGATTTTTACACACAAAGTCTGCCCCCCCTTTTTTCACCAGTAGATTTAAACATGTTGGCAGTTTCCTTTGTGGCTGCATCAGGCACTGTGAGTGTGTGCGTGTGGGTGTGTGGGCTGCAGTGTGACTGTGTACATAACTGTCAGGAGCTAAGTGCTTTGAAGTTCATCATGCTGTGTGGTGTTTGGAGAGAACAATAAGCGAGTATTAGACTCTCTTGTTAGCCTTCCCAGGAACAAACAAGAGCAACAATAGAACACTTGTTGAGTCTCTTCCTCACTGAAATTTCCAACACAGAGTTACATAAAGTGGCACGGTGTTCTTTTCTTTTTCTATGCATTTTCATTATGACAGTATAGGATATTGATGGATTGTGCTGTTTGTTGCACGCGCACTGGATTTAACCCCTGTTGTTCATTAAAAGAGGATGCATATGACATTTATAAAGGGCTCAACTACTTAACAAGGAGCTATACCCGCAAGCCCTCCCTCCCTGTGAGTTACTATCCCTTATAGGCTGAAGTGAGTCTGTGAAAAGGCAATACAGCTGAAACGCGGTATTACACCATTTAGGCCCGATACATTTACACCTAATCTATGAGAGTGTTTAATGCGAGAGCTGTCCCATAAATAACTATCAATACTTCTCTTCATTGTGGCTATTATTATTACTGTGAGCTTTTCCGTTGGTGGGCTCCTTTTGCCAAAACCCATCTACGAGGCAAAAAGGGGCAATCTGTCACTCTGTTTTACAGCCCTGTCTCCTGAGATGGGGAAAAAAGGTGCAAAGTCCTAATATGAAAATGCATATTTAATTCACATAAAGCGATAGAAACACATTTTCCTCCTCCTTGTAAATTTTATGTGAAGGGCATGCATCTTTACATATGATTCAGTGTGACACTGCAATAGTGCTGGGTAACCCTGTCTCCTAGAAATTATGTTTCTACACAGCCAAATTATTTTCCCAAATGCACAGGTGCAACATAATCCCTGATAGGATTATGCTCAAAGGTGTTTGAAATGTTATTTAAACGAGTGAGGCGTTGTATTTTTGAACTGCATCAGAGTCAAAACAGTGTGGTTGCGGTGGATAGCAGGGCTGCTCAGGCATCACATTCCTGTTTGTGGGTTCAATCACTCCAGTCACTGTGGAGTTTTTCTGAATTAAACCACAGCCTTTCTCTAACTTTGAGTAAGAGCTGTTAGTACCATAAAAATGCTAATAATGTTATGGGTACTACAAGTTGCTTTTGTGTATATTTACTCATTAAGTTTATTATTGAAATCATATTAAATTCACAATCACTACGTTACCTGTGTGTTATTGGTACAAAATATACGATTTCTGATTTGGCCAGTATGGTAACTATAATTCGAATCATACAAAAAACCTTACTGCAGAATATTAAAACTCTTCTTAAATGAAAGGGTGGATTGACTAAGATCAGCTGATACCTCCTCCCACTACACCTTCCTGACAGCAGAACTGCACCCCACACTGTGTCAGATGACAATTTTTCGTTCTTTCAGCTTTCAGAAAAGAAAAATCTGACGTGCTCACTTCATGCAGTGATTGACTGATGTGTAGGGGTGGGTTTTTTGGGGGTTTTTTTTTACACATAAAACTGCTTTTGTGTCAAGAACAGCTTGTCTGAAAATGTGGGCTCACATCCCCTACTTGTTCAATTCTAGAAAACAAAGTCGTGCTGTTTTCATGTCACCTCAACAGCCTGCACAAGCAGTGGTCCTTTCCTGACCTTGACATTTGCTTTGCTCATCTGTGTGCTGTTTTGGTGCAGAGAACATTGCACAGGTAGGAGGAGAAGTGGAAAGCGGAGGTGGAAGGCTTATTTCTGTAATCACTGGACAAGAAGAAAAAACCCACACCTTTGGCTGCAGATTTAAGTAGCACTGGTCTACAGCCAGAATGCTTGTGGAATAAATGCAGTCAGTGGGACTGAAACTGATGCTTAAAATTGTTGGTTGGCTCTAGGTTTCATGACTGAAAACCAAAGGTTTTTACTTGAAAACTAAAAAAATGAATAAATAAATTTAAATTTTGATCCCTGAATTTTTAAAAAAAAAAAAAATATTAAAATAACCCGCAATTAAGATGTTACATTTTCTTTCACACTGTGCCATTGAACGTACTGGAACTCATGGAACTTGTACTAGTGACATGAACAATTGCATTTCCTGTGTTGGTGCCTACGTTGTTAAACAATTAAATATGTCTGGCTGTGGAAACATCCATAGTGATGAAACCAATAGATCTACATGCCATGATATTCTGGGTAGTTGTTGAAACAGATATTTCTCCATGTCACAACATCCCACCTAGACACAATATCTTGACATGGGCTGACCTGTAAATTCATTACAGGTCTTTTTTGTGAAGTGTGGTGAAAGAACCCTGCTATGCTTTCTTAAATACAGTATTCTGTCATAGTAAGCCTTCTCTAGTTCTCCAGTTTTAAGGGGAAGTGACTGTATACGGTATACAGCTGAGAAGTCATAAGCTTGCAATTCATTATTACTATTGATCCAGACAAACCACATAGGTGTCTTATATTGTGGAAATGGCAGCCAATCAGCTTAATTTTCTTCATATTTGGATTAGGCACATCCAAAACCACAAGAAAAAAAAAGCTTTTTATCTCAGAAGCAGACAGCTTCTAAAAAATTAGCGACAAGTGTACTGTGTTCATGCAGCTCTTTACCATTCAAACAACAATATCATTTACAGAAGAAGCCTCTTTCCATCTCTCTTTCCAGCTCTTGTTTTCATGTGTTGTCACTATAGTTAGCCCATGTATCATGCGACTAGCAAAGAGAGAATTCATTACAGTACATTTACAGTATTTTGTACTTCAGATGGCTGTCTTCCTCTTTCTGTGCCTTTGTGAGTCATAGTAGCAGTTACACTGTGAGTCCCCCACACAGTAGTTGCAGTTGCAGGCTATTTTCCCAAGAAATGTTTCTTACTAAGTGAAATGAACTGTATCTAAGTATATCAGAGCTGTTTAATTCTCTAAATGGTAAGGAAGGAGACTTAAGTGCTTCATGTCTTATCTCATTTAGCATAGGCTAAAGTGGACCATCCAGGTTCTGAATGAAAGAATTCCTTATCACCTACACTGGACAATACATATTATCCCAGTGTCTGAGCAGGAAATATAAACCCTGAGGTGACTTCACCCTCTCTGTCTCCCATTTACACTGTTTCTTCAAGGTTAGACTTTATGTCAACACCTTTCTGTCTCTGCTTTTCTATTTTTCTCTCAGGCTTTCTCTTCTCTCTTTCTCACTGTTCCTACCTCAGATCAATGATCTGAGTGACTATAGTTAATCCTAATGGTCAGGGTACATGTGACAAAATTTAGATGTTTTGTCTGTGTGTGTCTGTGTATGTGTCTAGTGCAGGTATTGCTCACTCAGCACTGCCCTGCCCCTTGGGCACTACCACACGCCTGCCTGCCTGCCTCCTATCCAGCCACAATCAATTTCACAATCTCAAGCGCACGTGCACACTCAAAGATACACACACACACACACACACACACACACACACACACACACACACACACACACACACACACACACACACACACACACACACACATAAATAGAGAGCAGTTTTAATGAAACAGTTTTAAAAACAAATTTGATTTTTATACGAGTATATAAAACACCGGAACAAAACACTGTTAAAATGTAACAAAATGGCCTATCTCTGACTGATTTGATCAGTGCTATCAGATAACAGCATTACCAGGCATAACAGCAAGGCTGATTGTTTAAATCTTATGAGTGTATATGTCTCTGTGGATGTGTCATGGCAGAATGTGGTCCTGGTACCAAAAAGGGCAGGTGTCTAAATGTCTCTCTGTGGACATATTCTGTCAGTGTAACAGCATTAAAACTATGCAGTATACATTCACACACTTTACAGATGTGACCTTGCCGTGCCCAGTTTATGCCTGCATCCCAATTCTTTGAATGTATTTATGAAGCATCTTCATTAGTGTATCAGGATATAATGCGAATTACACCTGTAGGGATGAGCTGCAAACAATCAAATAATTTATTTTGTTCATAGTGACTCATTTTGGTTTAAACTCACGAATGCTGCCGTTTGATCTAGTTTGATAAAAAAAAAAAAGGTTTTGTCAAGTAGTTACTTTTCAGGTAAGGCTCCTATCAATGACTAGTGTGTGATATTACTGAAAGTCCCACAGTGAGTGAGAAAGTAGATCTCTAAGTGAAGATGTCGCAAAGAAAAAAAAAGTCAGTGTTTCTGCATTTAAAAAATTGTGGTAGTCTATGTAGTGTGGAATTGAAAAATGTGTCTGAAATTGTATAGCAATATGTCATACTTTGGCAGGTCAGTCCCAAAGACTTTAATTTAAAATTTATTTTACGTATCAGTGTCATTTTAGCAAATCTGTAATCTGACTTGCCTGTTGTATTTCATCCATTTTTTATAGAAATTTTATCCATTAACACCGTTTGAATAGTTATAAGTATATCTCACAAATACGTATGAAAGTTAGAAATGGGATCAGATACACAGTTACGATCCAGCATACGCTGATGAACGCTACAGTTAGCATTCGATTCTAGTGTTTGTTCATCTGAGTGTGTGAGTGTACAGTAAGGCAGCTGCAGCATCGGCCCTCTGATTTTATGATTACCGCGTTTCCGGCCCATAATTGTAGACTATGTCTTTGCATATCTATATTGGTCTGCGAGTGCGCTCAGCATGGGCCCTCGCGCCAATCAGTGTGAGACTTCACTGTAGACAGATCCTGAACACATGTAAGTGAAAAAGAGCCTGATGAACTGTAAATCTGCCTCATCCTCAGGAAGAGAGAAATGAAGAGGGAGAGACCCCACAGTGTTTAGATGGCATGGGCCAGGTGGTGTGAGTGAGTGCTAAGGGAGATGAGTCAAAACTGTGCGTGTGTCCGTGAGTGTGTATGAGGTGGAGTGGGGGCGACATTCAGCAAGCACCTGGTGCTGACAGGCTCTATTGAGACGCTGCGATCCGATTCAGGTTCAGCCCCCGATGCTGCTTTGAAGGGCCTTGTGACAGCTCATTTCCTCTCCTCTCCTCTCCTCTCCTCTCCTCTCCTCTCCTCTCCTCTCCTCTCCTCTCCTCTCCATGGGGGTCCCATCATTACCTGCTGATTACAGAGCTGTCATTCCTGACAAGCTTGCTGATTGGAATGAGTGTGGGCGTGTGTGCTCACTCATGTGCCTTGCCTCTACCCGTGTGTAATGCCCTTTGTGCGAGCACACTTTCCTCAGTCTATGCATGTGCCTTCACCCATCTCTGTGGGCACCTGTAATGGGTATATGTGTGCAGCTATCCCTTACTCTGATTATGATTGCAGTGTGAGTGTGAGGTGGTGCTCGGCAAGAGAAGGGGAAAGAGGAGGAAGTCAATCTTTTGTTCTAACAGCGAACTGAAATTTTGCACCATGTGGTCTAGTTTTTTATTCCAGGTCTTTCATATCAGTATCCAGTGTTTACATGATAAAAGCTGGTGCTTTTGGTGTTTAATTGGTATATGTGTGTTTTTGTGCAGCATGTACCATGCTAATTAAAGATAATAACAGATTACCACCAGTTGATTGGTATAAATTTTTTTCACTTGACACTGAGTTAGAAAAGGCATTTGCCATACTGTCGAGTAACGCTGTCTCAGGTAGTATCTTATAGAACAGCTATGCCACACCTGTGCATATGTGACTTATTACTAAAGAAATGGAAAAAGAAATATGCAGGGTGTAATTCACATGGAAGTACAAAGGTTGACTATAAATGCAGCATTAAGTTTCTCTCACAGGGGTTCCACAGATTCCTGGGGCATTAATGTGTGCCACAGCAAGGTCATTAAAAAGTGCCAGGGAAGGGAAGTGGCCTGATTGGTTGTTTGACCTTTAAAGGGTAATTGGCACTTTTAAAAACTAATAAAGATTCTGTGAGGCTGAAAGGAAGCAAACCCATTTTACAGGAAACAATAACCCCAAACAATAAATGTATGTTTCTCCATAAAAACATGGGACAAGTTATAGGGGAATGGCTCTTAAAGGGAATCAAAGTGAAAACTGCAGCTTTTTTTTATTTCTTTCTCTGTCCCCTCACCTTTAGCGCTCGAATATTTCAATCATATAAAGTCTTCCTCCTGTACGTTGTAATGTGCAATGTTCTTATTAATAGCAGAGGTTGCTGCATTTTGTAAAAGTTAACCCTTGAAATGTGTCGGGTTGTTAAAAGACTGTTTCTTCAAAGCTTAATATCCACTTTTTCAGAGTGCTAAAAAGGGAATGAGAGATTTAAGTAAAAAACTTATGACACTTTTACTAGCTCTGAGTTAAAAGGTGCCCTCCATTCAGCTAGCATGAAAGTCCAACTTTGAACAGGGGCATTTTGGAATATAGATTACTCTCAGCACCCGGACCATTGTCACTTCAAAGCCTCTTGTGCTCACAAGCCTTAGAAATTGTTACTCATAAAAGAGGAATAAAAATAGAGTGATATGAGACTGGTACCAGGGATAGTGATGGCCTGAAACCTGAAGAGCAGGACAGGATAGATAGAGGAATTAATGGAATCAGTCAGAGAGCTTTAAGGCACCTGAACTCTTAAAGAGCACTGAGTCATAGAGGAAACGGACAACACAGAGAAACATACAGACATCAGGCATCAAAGAAAGTGGAGTGAGGTCAAATGAGATATAGAGAGAAGCAGATAAGATAACAGCAAACTTGTTAAGTTTCAGTGAACAGGACAGACACGAATAAAAGGAGGGCAAGAGTTGCAAAGGCTGACAAAAACACATATACAGAAAAAAAATATATATATAGAAAAAAGTGAAAGTAAATAGCTGAATGAGAGAGAAATGTTCACAGAGTGCTGGGTGACAGTTGTGTTGTCCATGGATGGTATAACTCTTCAGTGACAGTGCAATAATTACCACCTAAGTGTTTCTCCTTAAATGTGCCCATGACAAACATCACAACAGACCACTGACACTGCCATCACCAGAGTGAGTAGCAGGCACCCCGAGGTGGTGATTCAACATCATTAGTGAACATGACTGGCTGTGGGCATTAGAGACGCAACATTACACCACACCATGCCTGGTGCTAATGATGTGGAAAACTAGATACCATATCTTCACTTGCCATCCTTCACTCACCGAATCCTTTTGAAAAAAAAAAAAAAAGTGGAAACCTTGCAGGAAAACTGTAGACAGAAGCGGGAGAGAGATGTGCCTTCAACATAAGTCCTGGGCTTGTGTCTTTATTTGTGTGTTTAAAAGTGTGCAAACCACAGTGAAAATAGAATGAAATAAAGAAAAACCAACATATAATTTATGGGTCGCTTTTGTCTTCAGCCTTTCAGGTGTGTTTTTGCAAAAACCCATATGTAACAGTCTTCTCCTTCTTCTTTCCTAATCATAGCACATCACACACAGGTAGCCTTCCACGGTGGCTTTGTGAGCTCCTCTGCATCTGGAAGTAAGCTGGCTGTCTGCTAGATCTGCCACTAGATATAACATCTGGGAAATAGGTAAAATGGTGGAAAAGCCTATTTTCTAAAAGACATCACAGCAGGGCTCACTTATCTGTGAGGACTGATATAGCAAATGCGTTTGAAGGTGTGCATTTTGTGTGCTTGTGTGGGTAAGTTCTATAATATTTCAAGCCAAAGATACCTCGTCTATGTGTGTATTTGGGTGTGTGTGTATGTGTGTGTGTGTGTGTGTGTGTGTCCCAGGGAGTGTGTGTGCATGGGAGCATGCCATAGCAGGCCACAGTGAGCACTCCCACATCCAGGCTATCATCATCTCACCTCCTGCTATTATTGCCACTTCTGACAGCCCACTCCTGACTAAATTAATTTCCCCGTCCTTTCCAAGTGCTCATCCCCCCTGCTCAAATCTCTCTCTGTCTGCCATCACCACCCTGACCAACGCATTTTTCTGGCATTTGTGCTCATCCACTTTCTTTTTTTTTTTTGTTCTCCCTTTTCCTCTGTGTCTGACAATGCAAGGAAAAGCCGGTTTTCCACGGCATTTTAATTCATTTATACCTCCTAAGAGGTTGCTGTGCCTTACTGAGATGTGTCTACATCTAGAATCTAACATCTGCTGGACATACGCCTCGAACATAAAAAGCAGAAATTAAGAGAAAAAAAAATGGATGGGAGGCTGCAATTGTTTGGAAACCAATTGGTTGTATTCACTTTGCAGAAACCCATTTGCACATCATTTCCATTTTAAAGCAGAAGACAAAGACTTAGATGGTGGCTACGCAGTGGTTTGAGCTTCTGTAATTTACATGTTTTCAGGGTCTCTTTGGAATATTTTTTTCATTTCTGTCACATGCCTGTTCCTCTGGAAAACCCACTTATGACTGTTACACAAGCAATTCTTAAATAAAATTAAGTCACAGTCAACTAAGAAAAGGAATCCAGCTCAGACAATTAGACACGCCATCTGCCTCGCCTTCCACCAGTCCCCTATGTGATCGAAGTAAATATCAGCCAAGTTGGTTAAGTAAATGCCACCAACCTTCTGGTTCTGTGTTTAGAATGGATGGGCGATTATTAATACGGTCGTATTGTCTAGTGTGTTGATGTATGGGAGGACTCTATCTGGTGATTTTTAACGGGAAAGGCAGAGGGAAATTGTTAGCTTGATTGAGCTGGGACATATGCTTCAGTCACAGCGAAAAACCCAGAAAACTACACAAAACAACAACAGCTCTGAATCACAATGAAGACGCACTCATTTGCCTTCTGCTCACAGTGGATGCACAGGACCACACAAGATTTGTTGCCTTCTGTCTCCGTAGGCACTTTGTGTTCTGGCGTGTAGCTTAAGATGCAGCTTTATGACAGAAAAGTAAGTATTTTCCTGAGGCGAGGCAATACATGCCTTTATTTGGGCTCTTTTCATATTTTAGTGACTCACTGTTGTACAGCAAATTGGAAGAAGTTGTTTGCGAGAGAGTGCCAGAGGCGCACTGCAGTGTCATTGTCAAGGTGGATCAAGGCTTGTGCTGATCAGCAAGGAGGTCAACAATGCTGATCAAATGCTGTTATGTTACGTGTCGTGTCACGAAGTTGAGTAATGTTTTCATGAATACGTTGATTTATTTGTGGAAGATATCGCTGAAGTGTGGGATCTTAAAGCGCGAGAGGAATTTTATTACGAAGCCAAATTAATTCTAACTATTGTTGTCAGATTTTGCGAGAGATAATAAACCTTATTAAAACAAACCAAGAAGGAAGCAAGAAAAAAAAAAGTTTTTGCAAGTCACTATATTTTGAGTCATTATGCACTGATTACAAAAAAGCCACCTACTATGATATGATTCAAAAGAAGGCAGGTACAAAGTAGGATAATAAAGTTCTGTCACATATCCCATAGAAAACCATAAACTTTTCCTAATGCAAATATGGATCATTTCCCTCTTGACCTCTTCCAGCACCCCCCGCACTATTTTTTGGATTGCTCCTTAGAAGTCCTCTCAGTGTATAGTCATCTGTACATCCGTGATTTCACTGTGTCATAGTGACCTTCTTATACGTCGAGGATCATCACTGGTGATGAGGTGGCACGCACCATCTAACCCCGCGGTGGTTGCCACATTGCACATGTTTTTTAGACACACCAACACAATTTCCTCTCATCAGCCCCACTCTGCCCTGCTCACCAGATTTCTCTCTCAGCAGCCTTTGAAAGGTCACTGTTTCGACTGTATGAAATCCAGGGGGCATCACAGTCGCAAAAGCACAAGTGGTCCGAATGAGACATCCAGGGAGCGACCTAAAAATAGCAGCTGTGCTGGAGCCGTTGCAGCACTGCCCAAAGAGATTATCTTGAAGGGGAAAACTGACTAAAACTTAAAAATTAGATTTTCTTTTTTTTTTAATGGGTGTACTTGCAGATCTGTGATTGTATGAGGTACATTGGCGTGGGGGTGGAGGTGGGGGACTCTTCAACTCTTTAGAAAGTCTTCACTGAAACAGTGCTGTTTCACCATGGCAATGCATTCCTATATATATTCTTACATAAATGATATTTGAGTACCAGAAAACATAACACTACTTTATGTGCATAAACTCATTTTTGATCACATCTTGTGTGGTCTGTTCTTTGTTCTCTTGAATTATAAAAAATGTGTCTAATCCCATTCTATGTATTCTATGTATTAGTTGAGCCTTTAGTGATTTCTTACCGTGTTCTTTATCCCTTATTTTCGCCTTATTTCCAAATAGCGCACTGTATATATTTCCTTCCCAACTTATATATTCCCGTACTTCCTTGGAGCATTTTTTCCTGCCCTTTCTTTCACCTCTTTTCCTCCCTCTCTCCATCACAGCATGCTGAACTGTGATGAATTAACCTTTCTGAGGAACAATGCCATTACAAGCATGGGTGCATCCCACTATGCATGTGTATGTGTGTCTGCAAGAGCGTGTCGTTGGGTAAGCTTGTGTGTGCATGACAAACGGCGACAGCGCACACACAGTCGCTGAGAGTCTTCCTGGGGGAAAACAAGGATACAGCCTTTTGTTTTTGCTCTTGTTTCAGATTACAGTTTGTTTTATTAATGCTATGGTAATCTGGGATCCCCCTCCCTGTCTCGTTGTTGTGCTTCTCGAGATGGAGGAAAGCTCAAAGGAACCCACTGATCTAAGCAACCCCAGAGATTTTGTGCCACTCAGCCAGTTTCTACCGTGTCAGTCTTTCATGGAGGTGGAGGAAAGTGGCTGCTGGGGAACTGCAGCAGACAATACGCTTAAAACAAAGGCTTAAAACGCAGTGGAAGCAAAGGCCCGACCCTTAAGGGGCTGCATGGCCAACTTGTTTCTCATTATATGCTTATTTACACCGCTGTTTTCCACTTGACTGAATGAATGCTACAAAATGCCTGCACTAAACATGTTGCATAATGATGGAGGTGAAAAAATAGTGATTGTGCTGTTGTCCTGCTGGAAATGTCAGTCAGCATTTGATTTCATGCTTCAAGAAGATTCTACCCAACAAACAATGCATTTAACCCTTTATATGACTAAACTCGACTGTTTTGGGAAAAGCCATCTTTATTTAAAAATGCAAAATAAAAAAAGCAAAAAAGCAATACTTTAAATGCAGCCTACAGATTATTCACAAGCACTCTGATATGTACACAAAATCACATGTAGCTCATGTTAGCACATAGAAATGTACATATTTACACAATTTGAATATTCCTTTGTTTGTTTGTCTCTTTTTTTTTGCTTCTTCTTTTCATCTCTCCATCGAGTCTTCTTTTTCTTTCACCTGCAGGAGACAGCCTATGAAATATTAATCATGATGCACTATCAAGACTATGTGCCTGGCCTGCTGAGAAGCCCCAGTGTGTGTGTACATGTGTGCCTTTCTTGGGGCTACTGTTCTGCCTGCTAATGACCGCTGTTTTTCAGACCTTTTGCCCTTTTTTCCTCCACTCTTGTCTGTGGCTTCCTTCTCTGCCCCTTTCCACCTCTAATCTCGTGCCTCATCCTCTTGTTACTTCTTCCTTTCTCCCACTTCTCCGCTGCCTAACCGCACATGCAGATTCAAAAACTAGCCTCGAGCACTGCTTACCCTTCGTCGGTGCAAACCCAATCTCCCCAAAACTCTCGTGTCTTAGCTGTGTCTCTCTGTTTTCACTTCGTGCCAGAGATTATGTGGTAATGAGGGTGTCTTGTTTGTAGAGCAAGACCTTCCTAACCCTGCTTCTTTTGCTCTCCCTCTCTCTCATGTTGTCACTCTCTCATTCTGTCCTCTCCATCTGCCTGCCTCCTGTTTCATTAATTACAAGTGTACGTGGTTGTGTGTGTGGGCCAGAGGTGACCTGGGTGTTAATGTGAACAGAGAGACCTCAAGGCATGTTTCAACTGGTATGTACTCAAATGTATTTTTAAGTCATTGTGGAATTTTACATGACTGAGTATGCAAGGGATGGCAAGAAATTAGCCTATTACAGATTTTATTAGAGATGACTCTGTGTATATGTGTGCAAGTGTGTGTATAGGGTGTTGTAAAACATACTGTGCTTTAAAAAAGTATTTGCCATCTTCCTGATTTCCTAGTTTTTTTTAAATATTTGTCACACTTTTTCTCTAGCCACACCGAGGCCTGATTACTGCCAGACTTGTTGAATCAAGAAACCACTGATATAGAAACCTGCCTAACAAAGTGAAGTAGGCTAAAAAAAATCTCAAAAAACAACACGTCATGCCACAATCTAAAGAAGCAGCTGAGAAACAAAGCCATTGACATCTATCGGTCCCAAAGCCATTTGGGACTCCAGTGAACAACAGTGAGAGCCATAATTCACAGGTGGAGAAAACCTGGAACAATGGTGAAGCTTCTCAGCAGTGCCTGGACTAAAGTACCAAAATTACTCCAAGAGTGCATCGCTCTTACAGTAACATATAATTCATTATTCAATAATAAGACTGGGCAAAAATGGTATCCATCTGAAAGTATCAATTAAGAAACCACTGCTGATCAAAAAGAACACAAAGGCTCGTCTCACTTTTTTTTTTTTTAAACATCTTGCTGATCCCCAAGACTTTGGGGAAAATTTCCTGTGGACTGACGAGACAAAAGTTGAACATTTTGGAAGCTTCAAGTCCCGTTACAGCTGGTGAAAAACGAATGCAGCATTTCATAAAAGAATCTCAAACTAGCAGTCAAACATGGTGGTGGTAGTGTGATGGTCTGGGGCTGACCAGGATGACTTGCTGTAATTGATGTAGACATGAATTCTGCTCAGTACCAGAAAATCCTGAAGGAGAATGTCCGGCCATCAGTTTGCACTCAAGCACACTTGGGTTATGCAGCAGGACAATGATGTGAAACATACCAGCAAGTCCACCTCTAAGTGTTTGGAACAAAACCCCCAGAACATTAATTAAGGTTTTGGAGTCGATTTAAGTCTGTTAAGGTGCTTTTGGCATGACCTTAATCAGGCCGTTCACATTCGAAACCCCCCTATTGTGACTGAATTAAAACAATTCTGCAAAGACGAGTGGGCCAAAATTCCTCCAGAGTGATGCTCAGTTGCAGTTGTTGCTGCCAAGAGTGGCACAACCACAGGGTTCGTACGGGTGCTTGAAATCCTTGAAAACGCTTGGATTTTAATATTGTCTTTTCAAGGTTTGAATAGTGCTTGAATTTTGGATGCGGTGCTTAAAACTGCTTGAAACTGTAACTGTATTTCTTTCACCACAAATACAGTGAATAGTTTTCTTATCAGATAGAGAAACAAAATGAGTCGCAAAGTCTAAAAGCAAAACTTCTCCGCCTGGGCTGCCTTGCACCTCTGCATGTCAGTCTGTTTCAATGTGTGACAGTCGGGGATGAGTACACTAACATGCCTGGAGGTTGCCGTTTTAATGAGTGTTTGCTGGAGAACGACAAATACAAATCATGGATAAGACAAGGACCAAATCCACCTGAAAGGTCTGCAAAAAGGATTTGCACCTTTTCACAATGGGGGAGTTTGCGTAAGTCCTAGTAAATCATTTTCGAGCATGTGTATGTTACACATGCTAATTTTTAAAATTATTTTTATTTTGCAAGCTAGCAAACCCACAGGTTAAATTGTTGAAATGCTCTGAGTGTGATGCAATACGGCAGTGCTATTACAGCAGCTAGTTATGGCGTGGTGATTTATGGAATATGCTGTGAATTTAGCTAACATTACTTAGCAGTAGCACTAATGTGATTTTAGATGCTTGTGCATTCTTAAAGTCTTATATGTTGAATCGAACTGAGTATGTCATCTGTTCAAAGCCTCTCCCAGTCAGTGCTGTTCTTCATGCCTGTCATACTGTACATGATGTTATTAGCACAAACACTTGATAATTGTGCTAATTTAGGACTAACAATAATACAGACAGCCTGAATATCTCTAACAAGTTGATTTGTTCACATTTTCACTTAATTTTTAAGTGAAATGTGTGTTTTGAGTTTATGCACTTTATGATTATAAGGCAACCTTTTCTTTTGCAGTATTTTTGTGTGGTGCGTTTTTCTATGTCTTTACAAAAGGGGACCAAAGGTGTTTAAGTCAACCTAGGATGATTTGTTTTCATTCTCACATGATCTTACTGAGGTGATGCAAGGTGAAACATGCACTCTTTTTTTTTGGTAATGTGCTGGAAAAGCTTGAAAATCGACATTGAAAGCGCTTATAAAGTGCTTGAATTTGACCTTAAAAAAGGTGTATGAACCCTGCAACCAGTTATCAGATGCATGTTTTCACACAGGGTTAGACAGGTTTGCATAACCCTTTTTTAACCCTTAATAAATGAAATCATATTTTAAAAACTGCATTTTGTATTTAGGTTGTCGTCGCCTAATATTAAAATTTCGAGCACCTGAAACATTTAGGTGGGAAAAATATGCAAATATGGAAAAATCCTGGCTAGACAAAAGCTTTTCAGAATACAGTCAGAGAGAACATAATTACAACAGAAACATTTGCATGGAGAAGTTTTGATCAGTCATCTGTGTTAAAGTATCTTGCTATATGTGATTTACTGGAAAGATGAGCATGTAATACTTTGCTTTTCAGCAAATAAATTATTTTTTAAATTCTTGTTACTTTTTTGTTGTTATTTTTTTCAAATGAACTGAAGGTTGTCCTCTTAAAGAAACCTATTTTCCTCTTCTTTCAATTACCTCATTCAAACCCATGTAAAATAATCCCTGCTTCTTAACCCTGCCTTTCATTGCTCTCTCATTTTCCATACAAATATACATGACTTTCATAGAGGCATTGAAAAGATGTCCACATGTAATGTGTTTTTGAGTGAGACAGAAGTAAATGGTCTTTTTCAGTTACAATCTATTATCATGCATTTGAGTCCTCAACAAGAGCCTAGCTCAGTGTGGTAGAAAATGTCACCTGTCACATTAGATGATAATTGTGCCAATATGAAGGCAGTGGAGACAGTAGCCCTGCTAAGCTTTTCAGCTTGCAATGTGACTGCATTAGAAATGCACATGCGAGATGAAGGGTTTTGCAAATGGCTCCCCACATAGAAAATTAAACCCTCACTTCATGTGTTCACTTGGTTGGAAAGATTCATGCGCTGTATGTGTCTTGAAAAGAGAGGCTAGAAGGATAGCAATGTGTACAGTGTAGCACATGTTTTAGAGGCATATAGATGTATGTTGCCCTTTTGCCAGCTGTGCAACGAATTCCCATGGTGCCTCATGGTGACTGACTTCTGGTGGCAGATGACTCTGAGTGTCTGTATGTGTGTGCAGGATGGTGTAAATATTTCTTTAATTGAGGCCATCACCATAAACAGAGAAGACGTCGCAACACAACCTGCAAAGTAAAAAGATGTCTTCATACATACAGCACTGTGCAAAAGACTTGAGCCAACCTTCACTTCTATATAATTTTCTGGGAAAATGGGAAATAGGTGCAGTGATTAATGAAACATGTGCAAACATGCATGGAAGTATATGAGGCAAAAACAGTGCCAAACTTGTTGAAGGATATTCAGAGCTCTTCTACAGAAAACAGTGTGAACGGAAGTGAAGAGCCACATGCATTTCTAAGCTCCTGTGTCAGGTCTTTACTGAGGCCCCATTTCCACATCTATGTTTTCCCTTAAAAACGTATACTTTCCCCTTCGTTTGCGCCTTTCATTTACACACAAACGGAGATGTCGCCTCTGAAAACGATTCTTTCTAAAAACTCCGGCAAAAGTGGAGATTTTGGAAAACGCCGTTTTCGCGTCGCAGTGTGGACTGCACAAACGGAGGCTTACGGAAACGTTGACGCATTTTAGTCATGTGATGCAGTCATGTGACCAATTCAACTAAGATGGCGGACGGAATTGTACAGCAGTTGTTTTGTTTGCTCTCAGTTTTGACGGCCCTATTAAAGATTAATATCAGTTTGTACATGCTCCAGATAGC
>VVHJ01061785.1:0-29721 GCA_015107715.1 Tylochromis polylepis | reverse complement strand
CACATACATATACACGTGTGTGTGTGTGTGTGTGTGTGTGTGTGTGTGTGTGTGTGTGTGTGTGTGTATATACATACATACATACATCTATGCCACAGAAACTCCACCATCGAGACTCGTCTAGCAAAAACTTACTGTACACAGTACTGCTCGCATTAAAAAGTAGAAGAGCTTTCCAAAAACTTCAAGCCTTTCAGTATTTCCCTGATGGTTTCTTCCACACAGCTACAGCTCGTGACAGCAGCTGTATAGAACGCATGCTGGCAAACTTTCAACGTGTTCAGTGCCAGTATTTCAACTAAGTGGGTTTTTTTAATTATTTTAATTTCTCGAGTCAGAATTTCTCATCTTTGCTCACATGTAATCGCACATAGTCAAACAAACACACTCGTACTGCTGCAGCTTTCACTGCTGCGTGCAGAGTGTTAAACATCAAGCACATATTTTCTCAAAGTTTCATAAAGAAGTCCAAATGGACAAAAAAAACCAAAACTCTTTGAAGAGATCTTAGAAAGAGTGAAGGAAACCGTGCAATCAAAGACATGAATCAGTACAATATGTGACTGATTTTTGATTGAAGCTAGGCTGCAGCAACCCCGCAACCCTGAATTGAATAAGCAGAGGAAAAATGGATGAGTGGATATTTTACCTTTATATATTGCATTAAGTGCCTGAAATTGATTTCAAGGTCACGGGCAGGAGGACATGTGACATAATGAGGAAAAGCCTTTATATTTTCCCTGTAAGTCTGCTGGTTTTAGCTTTTACTCTAACCTGGGTTCTTGTCTACTGGTTGTTCCAAAAAGCTTAAGACTTTACGATCAAGTTTTCCTGGACAGGGGGAAAAAAAAAAAAAAAGGCAAGACAAATCTGATGCCATGTGATATGCGGCAAAAGCATTTACAGTCAATGCATCTGGCAGTGGAAATTCTCTGACATACTGAGCTGCAGCACATACCGCTGGCTGTCTAGTGACTTGCTGTTGATTCTGCAGAAAAAGAACCGAATATGAATCTTGCATTTCGTCCCTACTCATTATGTACCGGGTGCAGCATCATGCTGTTGAAAACATCCGCTCGTGATCATATTTTTCCCAGATCATCAATAAAATCAGATTACTAATTTTAATGGACAGTTTGTATTCCGGCGTGAGTCATGAAGCCAACAAAGAGCTGAAAAAAGCTCAACTTGATTTATTTCACCATGCAGAAATTCATCCTGATCATAAACAAGTGGAAGGTTTTGTTTCCATAGAAATGCGACATTGTTGCCATGCTACAATGCTTGCGAGAGGGTGAATAAAATACTATTTTTGTCCTTGATGGCATAACTGCCGTCCAGTGGCCTGGAGATATCTTCAGAGATAAACACCAGTTTAAAAATTTGTTTGTGTTTTTTAAACAATGCTAGCATATCTATACAGACTTCTAATCTAACTGAGACTACACGGACCAAGTAAAAATGATAATAAATGACTATACTGTATAACTATATCTCAATTAAGTTTTACACTAATGTGGATAAGTTGCTTCTTGATAAAGATGGATGGGTGGGTGGAGTAAGGGTTGCTGGAAAAGTGAGCTATACAAACTGAATTTGAAAGGATCTATTATGCTTTTAATTCTTGGAGTCTCCTTTAAGCAAATTTTCTTCTGATTGGCTGCCCCTTGTAAACATAAAGCTTGAAAAGAGCATTTACTTTTTCATACATATCTTTTATTTCATTTTTTAAAAAATACTTTTACTTTCTCATACATTGACTTAATTAGTTAAATTTTCGGTTGTCTTTGATGGCAGCCTACATATGACAGAAAATGAGGAAAACCACAATAAGTCCACTTTGAATAACAATATTGCAACAGACAGTGCATTCACACACATAAGTATGGCTACACGAAGTGCACTTATGCTGTACTTGTCAAAACTGTCAAAAGGATGTCCACCTTTCACCTTGACTTGTCACCATCTGGGGTTTTGCAGTGGAACAAACAATATTCAGTCAGCAGGGAGTGATACATCGCAGGTGTTATGAAGCCGTTACGTATTTCTGGATGATAACTTGTCAGCTTCATTTAATATTTCCCAAACTGTTGGGCGAACCTGGGTCCATTTTTATTATTAATATTTGATTTAAAAAAATGAATTCTTTGACGGCTTCTTTGTTTGAGGGCACGACAGCAAACTGAAGTGTTTAGTATTGAGAGTGACTCGGAAGAAAATGTGGCAGCTAAACATGCAGCCATGATTCAAGTAAGTGCACAGTTTTCCACAATCAATTAGGAACACTGTACTCTCCAAATTCAAGTAATAACACAAGGAAGTACAAAGTGTAACATAATAAAGTAAAATGCAGTAAATACATCTGGAACTATATGGCGCTTAGCATTGTTTAGGAAAAGGCTAAATTTTGGGGCAGATTTCTGTTTTCAGTGTTAGCACACATGACCTGAGGGTTCAGCCAAAACCCTTCAACGCATTCAGGGGCAACTCTCATCTTCTGAGCTGCTCTGCAACCCACTTCCATCCTCGCACCTCCTTTTTCTTTCCCATTTCCACCTTAATGTCATATCTGTTGTCACTGGCGTCTTCTCCGTCTGTGCTGGGGTCGTGCCGCTGATGCCCTCACCTCTGGATTTCCATGTGTGGACGGGAGAGAGATGTATAGATGCAGATGTACGAGTTGCATTTTACAGTACTGACCAATCCTCATCTTGTCATTTAGAATACAGTTCCAGTAATCCCTGGTCAACATCTGTGATGTATAAGGTTACATCACAGATGTTGACCTAAACTAAATGATGTGTTTTGACAAATAGTTCGGATCGCCAGTTGTTTGTCGTCATAACCAATGAAAGAATTTATTGCTGTATGCTCAGTCGTCAGATCTTTTCTTCTATATCAAACAGGATTTCTAGCTAAAAACAGAACATTGAGAAGCTGCATTTAATCTCCAAACAGAACTCCCAAGAACATACGCTAATGAGCATCAACTAGCAGCACAATACTTGCGTAATTGGTCACGAAAGGTGACGGATCTGATGTGCTTTCCCCTCTGGGTTTTGCAAAAGATCAAAGGTGGCATTTAAAGAAATGATCTCTTGCTGATGAGCCGCTCGGGACCGGATTAACTAATTATTCTCTATGATCGGTCCTGAAGTGTCTTGCAAAGGCAGCAAAGCCTTTTCACCTGTAAAGCAGGAGGCGAAGTTCTTTCAAGTCCTTTATTGTGTTTGCATAAAGCAGCTCAACCTAGCACAAATGAAACGGACGACTGAAAATGCAGTTCCGAAAAATTATATATATCGTAAAGGGAGGAGAATATTAATACCTTCAAAGCTTTACCACAGGAGCTTTGACACTGCTTGTGTAGCTTCTAGGAAAAAAAGAAAAACTTTAGTACTTACACATCAAGTACTTGTCGCACCTCGGAATAAAAACAAATGTGCGGAACCGCCCCGTTTTATCTCTAAAATACTGAAAGGAGAAAATTATGAACAGACTGTCTCAACCAAAATATTAATCCAACTGTGGAATTGTTAACTTTAGGCTGGACTATTCTAATTAGGTTCTATTAGGTCTCTGAAGAGCCAATCACAGACAGATTTTAAAATCCTTCACCTTATACTAGACACAAAAGGCTTAGATGACAGAAGCTCATTCATATCTTTAATAGCCCATTAACCATATTATCCAAGTTGCTCTCAGAGTTCAGGTGTGTTTGTGGTTCCTTTCTAAAAGCGGAAAGAAAGGCAGGACCTTTAGCGACTAGACTCCTCTCCTGTGGAATCAGCCTATTCACGGTTGTTGAGCTTTCAATTTGAAATGCATTGAGCACCACACTTTTCAGTGTCTAAGGTAGTCTGATAGGGTTCAATAGTTCTTCGGCATCTGAAACAGGCACAGACAAAAGTGAAATGATGGTGTCGACACTGCCATAAGACATGTAACAGATATGTCTGAGAAGATTATTTTTGCCTCTGTCTAAACTAAAATAGTGCGTTTTAACATAGCTTCAGTGCCTAAAAAATTTTTTTTTTTTTTTTAAATTAAAAAGTGACTAACAAGTTAAAGTAAAAAGCTAAAGTAAAGTTGATTTTTCTGACTCAAAGATTTGTTTTTCAATTCAAGGAAGAACAGAAGCTCGCAATCATGCTAAGGCTAAAAAATGTGGAGAAGGAATTCTTGACCAAGCGTCAGGAGGTGACGAGCTGGAGTGAGAATGTGTTAGTTTAATCTTAGAGCCCAAAGAGCATTCACAACCCTGTGGTCAAATATATTAATTCAAAATTAACTCGTCTTTTTTCCTGTAGTGTGTGCCTTGTCCTCTGTGCGTTCTCTCCTTCTGTGTCTCCCCGTCTCCAAAGCTGTATGTTCCTGTTCTGCAGCGACCTGCTCCAGTGTACACTTATTTGGTTTGTTTCTTCTTTAGTTTCTTTACTTTTCCCTCACTTCAGCCATGGAGACAGATGGCTGCCCTCCCTGAATCTTGCTCTGTTGGAGGTGTCTTCATGTTAAAAGGGAATTAGTTTTCTCCAGTACTGTCAGGTGTTGTTGTCTGTTGTCTTTAAAAGTTATCGCCTCGGAGGCTTAAGTACCCACAGACGACTGAAGCTATTGTGAACTGAGACTACGTGAATAAAATTGAGTTTAACCTATTTTCTAATCTTAGCTAAGAGCTTATCGGTGTTACCTGGCCAGGCGCAAGACAGTGCTGCTTTTAAAGCTCTGCAATAATGTCTCATTGAAACCCTGTGACAGGAACAACCTCCACATTAAACCTAATATAATACAGTAGGGTGTCATTACCATGCTATCTGAATCTTGTTTAAAACTGGCACCTCATCTAATCTTAATTCATAAGATAAGAAACATAACAATGTTACTTAAAAACTAGTTATGACTAGAATGCCTGCTGCTGGCATCAGAAGAAGGTGAAGAGAGGAAATAAGGGGGATAAAAAAAAGTTTTTGGGGAAAAAAAGTGAAATTTGAGGGGGGAAAAAAAAAGAGACTAAAACAAACCTGTGATTCAAAGAAATATTACAAAAGTGGCCAAGGACCTCTAATCTATGAGGACAACTTGAAGGTTTCTTCAGGTAGAAAGCACTTGAGGTGACTGTGAGCCACAAACATGTCAGAGAAAAGAGAAATTCATGCAGAGGGGCACTAAGCGAAGCACTAAATGGACTCATGAACCATTTCTTGTTCTTTTTCTGACATTTTCAATAGCTCTTTAACTTTCAGTGCCAAACTAGAACCACTAATTCCAAGTAAACACACACCTGTAGTTGTAATAATTCAACGTCGCACGCCTGATTCTCACATAACAAAGCAGCCACTTTGTGCAAGGTCCCAAATTTACCTCATAAGAAGTGCCGTCAAAAGAGAGATTTGGTTCATGACAGAGCACTGACAAGTTTATTGTTTAAGGAGGCAGAAAGTCATAAATAATTTAGCATAAATTTAATAGCTTCTGATGGAAACCTCTTGCTTCTGTCAGTCTCCTGCCAGGTAGGTCAGTAAGTTAACTGGGATTCTGCGTTTTGCTCAAGGACTCTCCTCTCAGCACAGGGCCGTGAACCCACTTGCCCCCCGCATTAAGCCAAAATGAACTAAGCTTGTGGCATTTAAGAGGCCATGTTTCCAAGTGAGCAATCTCACTGCTGCCAGACTATCTATTGAGATTTGATTCCTCTCTGTGATGCATGCCTCTTTTCTTCTGCCCAAGAAACAACTGAGAAATAGAATGTGAAATAACCCGAATAAAAATGAACACAAAAGCAGATCTCAAATGTGACTGTTTGTGAGTGTGAGTGTGTAGATACTCATTTCCCATCTAGGGACAAAACTATGGACACCACAAACCAGCTATTAGGGTTAAGACTGTGCTGTGGACTTCACATGTATTCATGTCATTAGCATAAATCTTTATAGATCTGGTTCATTTAGGCCTTTAAGGAATGAATATAAGTCTGCACTGTCAGTAGTTTCTAAGTAGGGATAATGCACTGATTGCTATACTGCTCAAGAAAATTAAAGGAACACTTTTTAACACTTCTAAGTGTATAACAACAAATAAAATACATTTGCTGAGGAAGTAGCAGAGGGGGTTGTTAATCAGTTTCAGCCGCTTTGATTTTTATTAAATTAACAACACTTGGAGTAGAGGGGCAACGATGAGACCGCCTCCAAAACAGGAATGATTTTGCAGGTGGACATTTTTCCCTCCTCATCTTTTCTGTCTGTTTTTTCTCTAGTTTTGCATTTGGGTAGGGTCAGTGTCACTACTGGTCGAGACACAGGTAGTCCAAGAAGGTGGCCCAAGGGCCTGATGTCATGTAGTGAGCCCTCTGTTCACTGCCCAGCACCTTGGAGCCTGACTGGTATTGCTAATACCAGAACTGGCAGGTCCACCACTGGCACCCCGTGCTCTTCAAAGAGGAGAGCAGGTTCACCCTGAGTACATGTGACAAACATGAAGGGGTCTGGAGAAGCCGTGGAGAACATTATGCTGCCTGTAACATCCTCCAGCATGACCAGTTTGGTGGTGGGGCAGTAATGGTCGGGGGGGCATATCCATGGAGTTACGCACAGCCTTCTGTAGGCTAGGAAATATCTTTGGGATGAGTTTACCTTTCATCTCAGCCACATATTTGCTGATACCATCATTCATATTTTGCACTCCTCCCACTGTAGAACAGTTACTTAATACAGTCCATGTATCACTATTATTTAATCTTGCTGCCCAATCAACCAACACTCCTTAAGATCACACATCCTCACAGCAAATTGAGATGATTATCACTTTAGGTGCTCATCACGTTTTCAGACTTCATCAACTGGTAAGTGAATGGTAAACGGTAAATAGACTGGTTCTTATATAGCGCTATAGCAACTTGCCTCATTCAACCACTCAGACTCATTCATACAAGCACTTTTTCAAAGCTATTTCTATGCAAGCGCTTTCCATCTACCATGCACACACATTCATACTCTGGTGGATGCACTGGAGAACAACGTGGGCATTCTAAACCTGCACAGGTTGTTTTCGATGTATGTGTTAACCACATTGATTTTTCATGTAATGAAATGTGCTCTATAAATAAAAATGGTCAAATTGTCATTTTAAAGTGGCCGCATTCATTGTGTTCACATGCTCTTAGGTCACAAAGTGAAAACAACATGGATATTACAAAGCCAAAGCTCAGAGTGTTTAGACAACGGCTGTTTCCAGCTTCTATTTAATTTACCTGAGTTATTATCAGAATTACTGCTAATAACTAACTTTTCTAACTAATCTAAGTCAACTGATGTGCAGTAGAACTAAAAACTTATGCTTAATTAGAAATTAAATGCAAGGAAAAATGTAATTACGATACATTAATTTTCACAAGTTAAAGCATGTCTTTATAGTGAAATAAACATTTAAAGTAAACTAGAAATATATCATACTAATTAATTCTTTGCCTGTGGTAAAAATATTTTCTGTGTGTGTGTGTGCGCGCGCGCGCGCACGTGCGTGCACATGCAAGCCTACAATATCGTCCTACATCTGAAGTCTGATGTGAAATATACAAAACTATATTTCTTATTAGTCGCTGTATTCAAAACTTTCCCAACCCAAACATTTATATCTTTTATTCCTTTTATATTTTATTGCACTGCTGCAGTTGTATTCTCCATCCAGAGTTTATGTCTCTGCACAGCCTAACATGTAAAGGAAACCATACTTCTCTGGTTTTCATGAACGCAATGACTTGAGGCGAGGCCATATTATTTGAAGAAAACATACACAAAATCTCACATCATTTGAGGACTTTCAAAATGACAAACAGGTCACAAATAACTGTAACATTTGCAATACTCAGACCCCAACACCCCAGTCGACCGTAAACCACCCTCAGGTGTTCGGTACTATAATAATGAATCTTTTTAACTTGCAGTACCATATCTTGGAACTAAAACCTTTCTGTAACAGCAGAAGTGATAGCTAGATTTGAAGAAGCCAGTGAAGAAAAGGAGTTTCCTAGATCAAAGCAGAAATCCTTAAGGAGCGCAAAATTGGTGCAAATTGCTGTGGCATGACTTGAAACTCAACCAACCCAGAGCAGTAAAGAGGGAGAGAAAGTATCATTACATGAAAGAGAGTGGAGAGAGAGAGAGAGAGGAACAGGAAATGTTAATGTGCCTGTCTGTATCTGTGTTTGGGATTTTGCCGTTTTGTATTTCTTGTGCTCTCTAGGATTGAACCTCTATTAAATACAATGAACTGATTGTAAAATGTATGCAAGGCATACAATATGTTTTTTTTAGTGAGTGTGTAAGAGCAGAGTATAGAGAGGAGAAAGAGTCTTCCTACCTCGTGCAGCTTCACTCTCACTTTGTTGTATGCTTTCAGCCAGCGAACTTTGGAAGGAGAGCAGGGTGGAGGGCCATCTACGAAGAAACTGAGAAGGACCAAGAAGAGATCAGCTTTTGGACACATAGACAAGACAGAAATCAATCGACATTAAATAAATGTTTTCTAGGCTAAATCTAGTCAGCCAGTCCTATATTTAGCTCAAAAATAATCATTGAAAATTTGGCTGTTTTTATTCTGGCTGAACTGGTCTCAATTTAGCCCAGTTTGAGCATCGTTTTGGACACTGTGTAGTCCTAATACAGACAAGATATTGGGGTCTCATCCCATCACGCAAAACTCAATGAAGACAATGTTGCCAGATATCTTGGCTGTCTGAAAGATGAAAGGACATCTAGAAAAGTCATAGGTCTAAAGGGTTAGGGTTAGGGTTTGCTTTTGGCAAAGTCAACTTTTCAACAGGTATTTATTGGGTAGGGATTAAAAAGACATGGAGATCCAGTTAGGAGTTTCCAGTGTGGTAAAAATGGTGTGGTCGTTGTCACTACTTTGTTACTAAAAGTCAATAATTCCTACTGGTATCTCACAAACTAAATGTTGTGTACAGGGAGGGATATTTTGGTTAGGATGAACAGCTCAATTACTTTAAACATTTTTTAAAATAAAAATGCAAGACCCACATACCCATTTGTCTGACTCTTGTTATCACAGTTGTCCAAGGTTGGCTTAGGAAGGACGTCCGAAGAGTCCTTTAAATCTTTCTTAGAACCAGGCTCTGGCAGTGCATGCACCTCCTTTTCAGCATCGTCCTCTTCTTCTTTGTTCCAGTTGGACGGCTGGTTTTGGAGAGGAGGGCGAGGCTTACTGGGGTGGCAGGACTCTACATGTCGGCGCTCTTCAGGCTCAGAGCTCAGCTGGGAGCTGACTGGGCTGAGGTTGCCTGACGAATCGAAGTGGCTGCTGTCTGGTGGGCTGTAGACAGCAACATCGCAATTTAGAATACAGAGGTGATTTAGAAAGTAAACTACTATAAAAGTCAAGGTCTTATTCTAAAATTCAATATGGAAATCTGCAATTTACAAAACGGTGGTAAGGAAATGATTGTGAACATTTTATCTGCTTTGATATGGAAAATAAATTTCAGTTTGCAATGGCAGACATGATTTTGGAATGAAATATTAAAGGATCAAAGGGGAATATAAGGGTCAAAGGATACTCTTTATCATCACAAAGAATATCACGCACAACAAGGAAAACTAAGAGGGTTCAGGAAGATAAATGGATTATCTGCCACCACTGGCAACTTCATACTTTTTTGGGTGATGCGTCATTTTCGCTAATTTTATGGTCTGCTTTTCCATGTGGCTTAAGCTTTTTGCCTGTTGCCATCTTTTCTGACACCACCACTCATTAAAAATTGTGCACACCTTTTAAGAGCATGTGCAAGTTTAAGGCAATGATGGCATGTTAGTAAATAAAAAGTTCACTTCTCTGTTTAAGTAATAGGGATAAAACTGGTAAAGCTCATAAGTCATCGACTCAAGGGCTGGAAGATTGAGACTCCTGGCTCTGTGCTTTAACTTGCACAATTTACTTTCTGTTGGGTGTAGGCCAAACCACTTCTCCTTGTTCCTTTTATTCCAGAGTCCAGCCTGCCTCCATGGTGTACGCTGTAATGCCATGATAAATCTTTCAGGTTGATTCATATAAACAAATTGCCTAAGGCTTGGAAATAATTCAGAGAACTGCAGGGGACAGAGGAAGGAGGGGCTTTTTAACCACCTCACCAGTGAAAAGGTAATAAATAAGAGCTGCCGGTTTCTTCATTCATTTTGCTTCCATCACTGTCACAAACGCTATTACTAAGGTGGTGTAAGTACAAAATAGCTCCAGTACATTTACACTTGATGGTGAGCACTTTCTCAACATGTTATCATTTCCTTTCCTGTGCCTCGATCATGTCAGATATCTGGTAACTGCTTTCCATGTATGGCTATGGAGCAAATACATAATTTAAAAAAATGTATGAGTTGCAGAAGGAGGATGGACCGGAGTGTCCTAATGAAAATTAATTCGGGAAAAATGGGAAAGGAAGAGTGGGAAAAGGGCTGAACATTTATCTATGCTAGCATGATAAATGAAGAATGCCATTTATCATATGCATTGTACTAGCCTTTTCATAGCGTCCTTTGTTAACTGTTCCTTTGGTTGATCCATTTCCAGTTCTGCATGCATGATGTCAGGTGTGTTTACTTCACTCTTATCTAACTCACACGGGGTGACCATTAACTGAGGTTTATCCAAACTTTCTGTTTGGGAAACTGAGTGCGAAGGAACACCAGACAGAGGCGACTGTGCTAAGCTGTCACAGCTTCCTGTTTTTGAAGTTTCCGTTGGTCCTTCTGTATCACTTCCATCTTCACTTTCAGTTTCTCCAGAACCTGGGGAAGGTTTACCAGATTCTGGATCGTCACATTCTGTAGGTTTTAGAGTTTCAGACTGAGGCTCTACACTAACCACAGGAGGGGTGGATTCAGGTTTGGGAGAGTCAGAGTTACCAAACATTGAAGTAAGTTTCATGCCAAACACAGATGAAACAGATGCTTCTTCCTTTGCAGTTGACTTTTCATCATGGAAAATACCAGCTGAAAGGCTTTTAAAACCAGAAAATAGACCACCATCAGTTTGTTGTGTCTGAGGTGCCTTTGAAGCAGTGGCTGCAGAAGTTGAGGTGGAGAAAAGGGATCCAATCGATGATGTACCTTCAGCAGCTACAGACAAAAAGCCTAATTTTGGGGCAGCGAGACCTGGAATTTCAAAGATGCCCTTGTTTTCAGGAGCTGCTGCTTTGTCAGACACTACAGTAACTGGTCTTTCTGAATGCTCTACGTGTTCATCATCCCCTGACTGTTTCTCAGTAGTTTTAATAATAGATTCAGTGAGAGAATTTTCTTCTGCTTCCATTTTGTCTTTTTGTTCCGTCTCCTCCACCAACCCTTTTTCAGGAATTTCAGATTCCTCTGTGCTCTTGACATCTCCATCTTCAGATAAAGGTATCTCTGGTTTTTCACTAATCGCACAGTCTGTCACATTAGCAGAAAGCTCATCAGGTCCAGACTGTGTACCAGACTGTTGAGTTTCCTCAGATTTTGTTGTCTCAGGACCTTTGAACATACCAAATAAGTCACTCGTAACAGATTCTTTAGCAATACTGCTTGGAAGGCCGAAAAATGAGCTTTTCTGTTGTTGTTGTTGTTGCTGTTGTGGTTGTGGCTGACGAGGAGCAGGTGATGAACCAAAAAGTGAGGCAGCTGAACTTGAAAAAAATCCACCAACAGTTGGTGATTTACTTTGTGTATTTGGGGCAGAGAACATAGACATAAACCCAGAAAATGGAGCTGGTTCAGGTGACTTTTGTGGTCCTGGCTGTCTTGGACCAGCCATTCTTGGCCCACTCATTCGTGGTGCTCCCACTCGCGGCCCACCCATTCTTGGTACTCCCATTCTTTGGACTTGTGGGCCAAGAGGCCTGGTCATATCCGGCCTAGGTTGTTGTTGTGGTGGAGGAGTTGAAGGACCAAGAGGTGGAAGTGAGTTGGTACCAATAGTTTTTTCTTCATTTGTTGAAGAGGCCACTACTGCCAAAGGTGAACTTTCAGATACTTTTTCTGCAGGTTCTGTAGTAGCATGCTCTAATTTTACCTCAGTTTGTTCCTTTATTGTCTCACCGGATGTGACTTTTAAGTCTGCCAAAGGTGAACTTTCAGATACCTTTTCTGCAGGTTCTGTAATAGCATGCTCTAATTTTGCCTCAGTTATTTCCTTTGCTATCTCACTAGATGCGATTTTTAAGTCTTCTTGGATAGCTTTTTCAGAATCTGAAACTGCAATTACCACAGATTCTGCAGTAACTGTTTGTGGTTTTTGTACCACAGAATCAACTACATTAGTATGTTCAGTAGATTTTTCTACATCTGCCGATACCTTTTGTTCATCAGCAACTTTTTCCAGCTCACTACTTAATTTTTCTGCCTTTGCTGTTTTTTCTTCACTAGCGTCTTCTGAAGTGTGCTCAGTTGATTTTCCTATTTCCAGAACAGCTTTTTGTTCAAAACTGTCAACTTTCAAAGGCTCCTCAGATAGTTTTTCTACATCTGCAACTACTGTCTTTTCTTCTGCAGCACCTTTCAAAGCCTCCTCAGATGTTTTCTCTATACCTGTAACGGTAATTTCATCGTCAACAGCAACTTTCAGTAGCTCCTCTGTTGGTTTTTCAATCTCTGAAATTGCTAGCTCTGCATTAATAACAGCTTTATCTTCAACTATATTTGAACTTGTGTTTTTGTCAGTAGAGTCTCTAGAATCTTGCATTGCCATATGCACAGTGTCATTTTTTTCTGAAAGACTTTTGATATCAGCTGTCTCAGCTTCATCACCTGTGGACTTACTTTCACCTTCAAAGATATCAAGTTCTGATTCGGCAAATTTTTTCTCACCAACTACGCTATCTTTTATCTCTTTATTTTCTTTTTCAGTTTCTGACTCTGCCTGACTAACTTGTTTTACAGCCTCTTGCCCCACAAGTGTCTCTTTAGAAGTCATGATTGGAGTGTCCACGGTAGAAGCTTCAACCGTGTCTGATGTGTTTTCATCAAAGGGCAAATTCTGTTGTATTGTGGTTTTATTTTCTATATCTCGATCTGTCAGGGGAACAGACGTTTTAGTAACATTTTGAGTGATGTCTGCGGTTGAATCTTTGACATCTTGGCATGCCTGTTCTAACTGAGATTCCATCCGAACTGACGATGTGGAAAGAATCTCTGGGGATACAATTTTTCTGTTCTCAACACAGTCACTCTTTTCTTCTTCTGAGTCATCTTTTGTGCCTTGAGGTTTCACTTGTTCTGAGGCAATTTCCTCCTTATCTGATGATGTAGAAAGAGGCTCTGGAGAGACACTTTTTATCTTCTCAACGTGGTCATTCTTTCCTTCTTCCAAGTTATCCTTTGTGTCTGGAGGTTTGACTAGTTCTGAAACAATTTCTTCCTTTACAAAAGCAGTTGTTTCTGGTTCAGGTTTGGTTTCTTCCAAGAAAGACATCCCAAAAAGACCAAACCCAGTTTTAGATTTGTTACTATCAGAACTCCCACCAAGTGAAAACACAGAGGAAACTTTGAAAACTTCTGATTCAGGTTGTTTAGAAACTGGTGAATGTGTTTCTGATGCTTGTTGGCTTTGTCCACCAAACATAGAAAACAGTCCTTTTCCTGTTATCTCTGGACCACTGGGTCTTGGTGGTGTAACAGTTGGCCCAGGTGGGCGTACTCTAGGACTAGTTTGAGACTGGGCACCAAGACCACCAAACTTTGAAAACAAACCTGCTCCAGGGGTTTCTTTATTTGTAGCAGAACCAGGGAGTATGCCACCAAATATAGAAGATCCAGTAGAAGGTGGCCTTGGTGTAGCACTACCTATAGGTTGACCTCTGGGACTGGGTGGTTGCTGAGGTGCAGATCCACCAAACATGGAGAACAGACCCTTTCCTGGAGGTTCTTTGGGTGGAGGACCTCTAGGTCGCACACTTCCAACAGTTGGACCTCTTGGGGCAGGTGATGCTTGACTACTGGCTCCACCAAACATGGAGAATAAACCTTTTCCCTGTGGCTCTTGTGGCGTTGGTGTTGTTTCTTTGGGTCCAGGTGAAGATGGGGTACTTGACCCACCAAACATTGAAAGCAATCCTGTCCCAGGAGTGTCTTTGGCAGATGAGCCAGGAAGAATACCACCAAGTAATGATATACCAGGGGAGGAAGTCTGCTGTGAGTTTGGAGTAGAGCCACTAAATATAGAAAATAATCCTTTACCTGCTTGTTCATCCTCAGGTTGATCAACGTTGCCAGCAGAACTGTCCTCCTTGGAACCTATTATTTCCTCTGTGGGAGGTTTGACAGGACTGGGCTCAGGTTCAGACAAGGAGACATCCTTTTCAGTTTTGTCATAAAGTGGTTGGACTTTTTCAGGCAATTTTGCATCTGAGATTGAGGGTAATTCTTTCGGTGTCACATTTTCATGTGACTGTACTTGTTCAGACAGTACAATTTCTGAAGATGTGCTTTCCCTCTTATTAGCTAAAGCTTCAGGTGTTTCAGCAGCATTGGAGGATTTTATTACTGAAGTTGTATTGTCAACCTGGCCAGCCAGATCACTGAGTGGTTCAACCACATCAAGTGTTGTATTGTCTAGAACTGATAATTTTGCATCCTTGGAAGTCAGTTCAATTTGTGGCTCATTGGCTTCAGTACTCTCTGATATTCCTTCAGCTTTAGAGAGGACATCATCTATAGTTGAACTTTTTTCAGTCATGATGTGCTGTGAGTCTCTCTCTGCAAGAATACTACTTTCTGCAGTCAGTGTAAGTGCCATTTCTGGTGAAGAGCTCTTGGTTTGCTCAAATTCAGCGGATAGCTCTGTGCTACTTATTTCTGTAGATATAGGCTCCTTAGATATTTCAGACTCTGAAACAGAATAATCAGGTAAAGAATCTTTACATTCTGCATCGGGGGCAGTTTCTTTAGAAACACTGGCCTCTGGGATTTCAGGCGTGCTACATTCACTAAACTCATGCTCGTTTGTCTCTTCTTCTGGTGAACTTGCTGCCGAGACAAAAATATGGGGCAGCCTGACATAAGGTTTTGGGTCACCCGGTTCCATTTGTGTCTCAGGTATTTCAGAGCCAATGCCAATGTAAATTGACTTTTGATGTTGATTTTTATCCTGTGATCCATTAGGCAAAGAATTGTCACCACACTCAGTATTGCCATCGGTGGACTCCGTGGCTACAGTTTGTTTGGAATGCTCTAGAATTTCATGCATAGATGTGTCTGATTCTGGTACAAGCATTTTATCCATGATGACAAAACTCTCCTTGCCACCTGCTTTTGATGTAACTTCTGACAGTGTTTGTGAAGGTTCTGCTGAGCTGTCAAAACTCAGAATTCCCTTGGGTGGCATGGTATCTGATGGCTTTGCTGGTAAGTTTTCAGGAAGAGGCATTTCTGTATCTTGTGTTTCTCTTTCTGGGATTGCATTTAGCATAGGCGGTGGTTGCTGATATTCTTGAGAAAGAGATGAAGGCAAACCATGTGCTGGCAACTCACGAATTCTGGAGACCATAGGCAGTATCACTGGTGATGTTTCAGAGCTTATATGACTTAAAATGGAATCGTTGTTTCTGCGTTGCGATTTGATTATTAGTGATTGGGCTGGCTCTAGCTCTGTCAGTAGGGCTACAGATTGATCCTTTGTTGATTCAGATGAAGAGGAAGCAGGTACTTTATCTTTAACCACCACTGATCTAGATTCCTCAAAGGATTTTGTTTGTGTAACTGGATATGTAATTTCTTTCCCGTTTGATATGTCATCATTTTCACTAGTCAATCTAGAACCAAAGTTAGCTTGGTCAGTAACAGGCAGAGAACTTGACACAATAAGACTTTGTGAGCTTAAAGCAGTTTTTTCTTGAAGCCCAGCAGGGGTTACTGGGGTGGTGGTCTGTTTAACATCAGCTGTCATCTGTGTTCCAGTAAATTGCGTCCTTTGGTCCTCGGTTGTAGACATAAGCTGGTGGGACAGAGCAGCAGCTGGCATTGTACTGGCAGATGGTTGTGATCCAGCACCGCTAAATAATGAAATCAAACCCTTGACAGAGGTAGACCTTGCTGCCGTCACAGATACCTCTGGACGTTGCAATTCAGCCCCAAAGTCTTGGTTAGGAAAGCTACTCTTCACTGGTTGTACACGCACAGGATCACATTTTGTAGACTGTTGGGATATAGATGTGCTAATGTTCAAAGATTCAGTTGGTGACGAATATTGCTGGACAGCGACATGGGTTTGGGTTTGAGTAGACTGTTTTGATAGTTCAAGAGATCCTGTCACAGATGCCTCTGGCTGTTGCAATTCAGCCCCAAAGTCCTGGTTAGGAAAGTTGCTCTTTAATGGTTGTACAGGTACTGGATCACATTTTGTGGATGGTTGGGATATAGATGTGCTTACTTTTAAAGGTACGGTTGGTGTGGAATAATGCTGATAAGTGACAGGGGTGTGGCATTGATTAGATTGTTTTGACAGTTCAAGAGGTCCTTTTGAAAAATCTTCTGTTGCCATACTTTGTACAGATTGTATGCCTAAAGACTGTGGAGAAGGTTCAGGTCTAGGTCTGCCATCTGGTTGCTGACTAAGTGAAAGAGAATGAACATTGTGTGTGACGGGATCATTTTGGATTCTACCATACAGTTGATGGGTAGACGCAGAAGGTAATGCGTGTCCATTACTTGTTACCGTTTCACTTTTTGGCAGGTTTTCCTCAGTACTCTCATAGCTGTCCACAGTTGCCTGCTTAATAAGAATTTTGGGTCTAGATATAATGTCAAACTGAACACTTGTATCGTGTCTTTCCACCTTTAAAGCCACTGGCTGAGATGTTGCAATGGCTGGAGTCCAAGCAGATTTAGCACCAGAATGTTGATATTGCTGTTGCACAACTGAATGTTGGGTTCGCTGCTGAGGTTTGCTAGGAGACAATGGATCATGTTTTTTGTAATCAACATTTGCACAACTGATCTGTTGATATGCATTGTTTAATGATGATCTCTTGGGTTCCTCTATAGCCTGAGGAGGCTGTGTCTGCATTTGAACAGGTGCAAGAGATAACACTGAAGTAGTCACTGACTCAGAGTTTATTCCTGTTCCCAACTGCCATCTAGAATTTATTCCAAGTTGGATGGTAGAGTTTTTATCAGGTAAATATTCACTGTATTGCAAAGGCTTTTGAGTATCTTCTCTGATATCGTCAGTACTGGCTGCAGGTGTGTATAGTTGCTGACAGTACATACCATTTTGAGATTGTGATGAAAGATAAGAAGAAGAAGAAGAAAGATCCTTTGTATCTTGATCTCTAACAACTGTGATTTTGTTTTGAAGATCTACAGTGAGGTTGACAATACCAACTGATGTTTCCTTTTCTAACAGCCTTTCAGTTTTCCTTCTTTCAAACATTTCTTTTTTTGCTTTAACATTTGAAAAGTTCATGGGCTCTTCAGCTTTTGGCTCAGTTTGATTAGTTAAAGCACTAGGCTTTAGGCCGTGTTTTGCTGAGAAGTTCACTGGTCTATTTTGTTGCCACGTGTCCTTACAGATGGCTTTTGGCTCAGAAAATACATCATTACAGTGGTAGGGAAACATATTTGTGTGTAATGTCTCGGTTTTGTTGATTCTACTCAAAACCTGTCTTCCTTGTCGATTTGCAGATTGTGTCACTATAAGTGGTACGCCAACAGAACCATTTCTTATTATATTTGCCTTGTTTTTGATCAGTGGCACAACTCCAGTTGGCAAGGTATCAGGTGCTGTTTCAGACCATTTCTCCTGTGGTTTTGGAGACATGTCTAGGTAGCTTTTAATAGAATTAGCAGGTGCAGATATTTCTTGACATCCACTTTGAACATATCCTTGTTGTATTATAACCTGTGAGCCAACCACTGCTGGCTGCCTTTTAGTTTGTATCTGAGATAGGTGCGTTTCCACAATTAATGGTACACCAACAGAATCCCCTTGTGAATATGAAAAGCCTGACGGTCTTATCCTTACCAGTGATACTGGATCTGAATAGTTTACCATCGCATCTGATTTACCTGTCTTTGTTGACATATCTAATGTGCTTTTAATAGAGTTTGCTGGAGATGTAGCAGGTGATTTCATTTGGGTAATGACTGATAGCTGTGAAGTTATCTGATTTGAATGGCGAAAGACCTCAGATTTTCTCTGCCATGGTTGTTGACACAGAATAGAACCTGAGTGATTTTGAAGCTTACTCATAACTGCTTGCTGGGCACTTGCATTTGAGCTTGTTAAGTTACCAAGAGGTACTTCAGATGGGCTATCTACAACTAATGGTATGCCAACAGAATTATTTCGTACAAATTCGTGTACGCTTGGCTTGCCTCTTGTTAGTGGTAGCGCTTCAGAAAGAGTATCACTTGGTCCCACTTCTAGATCTGCCTCCTTAAATTTGGCAGAAGATTTAGAAGTCATGTCTAGTGTGGCCTTAACTGTATTGGCTGGTGCTGTGGCTTGACAGAATGGTTTGCCAATTTCAAGAGATTCTGTAAACTGTCCAAGAAGAGGTCGCTGTGTTGGTAATGATATCCTCCTATCACCACGTGAAGTCTCCTCTTTTGTATGAGAAGATTTTATTTGAATTGTTCCAGCAGTAAGAGGAAGCATTTTCTCAACAGGAAGTGAATTAGTATACTCTATTGTCTGTTCCTTTGGCTCTTGAAATTCTGCCTTACTTGACAAGTCAATGGATTCGTGACGACTGAGACTTTTGTCCGTCTTTTCAGAAGGTGATGTTTTTCTCCTCGTCAGTGGCAGTGCCTCACAGATAGGAACTGTTGGCACAACAGTTTGCTGAGTCTGCTGGGTTGTTTTCTTTTTAGACATATCTAATGTAGGTTTAATTGAGTTTGCTGGTGAAGTGGTCTTCTGATATTGCTCAGCTGTTCCATTAGACTGATAAGGAGGAGTTGTGGATATCTGCGGGCTTTGCTGCATTTGCAGGCCCACACCAACAGAGCAATTTGGTTGCGGTTCCTGAGTAACTACTAGTTTTTCCAAAATTGGGCTTAATAGCGGTGAGGTATATACAGGTTGTGCCGATTTCGTTTTTGCAGTTTGTTTAAGACCACTATTGAGGCCAGAGGCTTTACTAGAAACATCAGTAACTGAAGAGCTAACACTACTATGAGAAGTTTCTGATAATTTGGAGGTGGAAGACGGCTTGGGTGAACTGTCTGCTGCAACTTTAGTCCAGTTTGTCTCAGTCATTACATGGGTACTCTGAGAGCCTGGTAGCTTTTGTATATGAACTGCAGAAGTTACATGGCTGGTTGTAACTTCTGGCCTGGACAATCTTCTCTCTGATTTCTTGTGAGGATCAGCAAGCCTATGATCAGTCTGAGAATATGTTGGACTTTGTTGTAATGTGTTCATAGTGCCATATTCTGAATCAGGCCATTCAACTTCATCTTCCTCAGTTTGTTTGGTAAGATTTACAGCAATGGTGGTCTGGCCAGTCAAGTCAGTGTTTGCCTGAGTATCAATGGACCGTTTCTCTTTGAATCTTTTTAACTTGTACTTTGTGAAGTCAACAACTTCAATTTTCTGTGTAGATTTTACACTGTCATCAGTTGCACCTTTTTGTTTGACATTTTTGGTTTGGTTCATTGTGCCAGAAAAGTCTATGACTTTATTGCAGATTTGAGAGCTGGCAGTGGTGGAAAGTGATGTCCGATTTCTATTGTAAAGGTAAGCTTCATTGTATGCATCTGAGCTGTCATTTAAAATATGTAACTGGGGTGTAAGTTGCTGAGAGGATTCTTGAGGTCGATTTTGAGACATGGAAGCTCTTTCGTCATTTGCTAAAGAACTGTTCACATTGCTAATGCTAGACATCCCAGTGACTGTGATCTGATTTGGTTGTGATAATACTCTGGGTCTTTCTGCTTGAGAGGGCTGTCTTGCAAGCCTGTGTCGCTGTGGTGAAACCGAAGGTACAGTTGAGGTAGATGTCGTGGATGAAATCTTAATAGAAACTGCCTGTGATGGAGATGCTGCTGCAGAGCTGACTTCTGTACTAACAGCTGGTGGTGATGGGAGTTTCCTTCCTGAATGCACAGGTCCGGGTATTTTTTGAGCTGATGGGCTCCCTGAAGGAATTCTTGATGTCTCTGAAACCCCTTTAGACACAGGTGGTGATTTAATAGGTGTTGATGACTGTATTCCAACTTTACTTGTCTCAGGCTTAGAAGGCCTTTTAACAGCGTCTCCAGCAGCTGAAACTATAGAGCTTGACTTTTGTCTTGGTGGTTCTGCAGGTACATCATCTGCAGGTGCAATCGTGATTTCTGGAATTTGCGAGTGTCTATTTGGAAAAATTTGTGTTGAATGATACCTTGGAGAATGTGCTGGTGAGGTTGTAATTACATCTGTTATTGCCTGATTCTTCCAATATGGCCCTCCATGTCCACCTTTCAGTGACTTTAAAGTCAGATCAGCGGCCTCCATCGGTTCCTCTTGGCAGTCGTGAGTATTTTGTAACGATTCAACATTGATCTTTTTTAGCTTGTACACAGTAAAGTCTACAGCTTGTTCTGCTTGGGAAGACAACGATTCCTGAAACATTTGAGAAAAGCTTTCTAAATTCATGTTCATTATTTTCTCACCCTTTTTAAGTGTAGAGGTTAGGTCCACAGGTGCATCAGAAAGGACTAGCCTATTCTGCTGGTCGCCTTGAATCCAGAAGCCTTGATTTTCAGTGTAAAAGGGGATTTTAAAACCACAAAGGGTAACTTTGTCCCTTTGTTTTTGTTTCAGAATTTTAGCAATATTTTCAGTGATATTTCCTAGAGCTTGTACATCCTCTGGTGTAGCACAGGCATAGAGATGTTTACCATCTCTGTCAGTTAAAAGAGAATAAATGTAATCCTCATCTGTATAGACATAATATCCACAGTCCCCAGCCTCAGCTGGCCACCACAGCCCTTGTTCCAAGAGTGAAAGCCATTGTTGATACCACTCACAGTCCTTAAATAGCATTTCTTCCTCTGCAGCTCCTGTAATGCCTGCAGACCTGCTTAAATCCAGGGCACCACGTCTTAAATCCATTGGACCCGTTTTTGTGGCAAGTTGTTTCAAAAACTCAGTTGCTGATTTCAAATCGAAGTCTTGATCTTTTAAATGACTAACACTAGTTTTTTCTACCATTTTGCTAAATTCTTGTCCTCTGCATTCAGTGAGTGACTGGCATCTACTTAACTGTGTCTTTGTTTTTTCCATAGACAGATTCAGCGCACTGCCTCTGACGATCCAAGGTTTAGCGTTTCCAGCAAGATTATTCAGTTGGTCACAGCTACTCCAGGATTTCTTATCTCTACAGCTCATGTCAAACAGAATAACATCTTCACCTGGCTCAAGAAAACGATTTCTGCTTTCAAAAAGCTGGGCAGCAGAATCCCTCCAAGGATGTGAGGGTACATTAAAGCCACTAATGTCCATTTCTTTAGGATTCAACCATGTTTGATTCTCCCATTGAGGTGGTCTAACTGTTGGAGGCATATGCCCTTGGTATGTTTGGTAGCCTTCCTGAACTTGAGTAGCAAGGGATTCAGCAAGGATATAATCATTGAGTTGTTGCCACAAAAGAGCTTCTATGAGACACTGATGCTCATAGAGCTCTGGTGGAATAACACCATGCTCTGTGAAGTTGTATAAAAGATCCTTGTAACCATACTCATCTGCTGTTCCATACAAGAGACGTTGTATTTCCTCGAGATAACGTCGGGTTGGAGAAACTGTAGGATCTTGCCAGCCCTGAGAATGTGTAGCTTCTTTACATGTCTCAACAGTGGAAGTGACTGGACTGCCACTCGTTAGAGTTGCTGTACTTGAATGGATATCCACCTTACTCTTTGGCAGTAAATGATCAAAGCAGTCTTTTTCATTTTCCTTTCCAGGAGCAGAAGTACTTTCGCTGGTGCCCGTTTTGAAAATACTTGATAACAGACCAGGAGACGTGCTACTTGTGCCGGTTTTTTGTTCTTCCTTTCCAAGCTGAGGAGTAGATGGCTGCTGTGTTTTTGATGGCGATTCCTCAGTGACACTAAAAAGGCTTTTGAGAAAACCTTTTTGAGATGTACTTTTTAAGTCCTTATCTTTATCTCCCACATCTTGCGAGGAATGCATTTCTACAGGTTTAGTTCTCTGAATCTGAGGTCGGCCCTGTCCTGTATGTGGCTGCTTTGGTTCCTGTATTTTCTGATCAGCAGGTGGAGATGATGACTGTTCCACAGTACTTGAAATTTTGTTTAATATGCCAGAGAATAATCCCCCCGATTCAGACTGAGCTGGAGTTTGTCCAGGCTTGTCAGATGGCTGACCTCCCTGTACAGTTTGAGATGACGGTTGTTCCTGTGGTGCACTGTCACCGGATGCAAGCTTAAGAAAACCTGAGAGCAAGCCTCCACTTTGACTTGGCTGCTGAGTTCCAGTTTGTTGAGAGCCTGTTTTACCAGGTTTCTGCTGCTGTTGTTGCTGAGGTGATGTTTGACTGAACAGACCAGACAAAAATCCTCCTTGCTGACTTGTTTGAGATGACTGTTGACTTGCAGTTTGGCTGGGTCCAGCTAGATTTGATTTGCTGCCTTGTTGAGATGCAGTCTGTGGGGTGGGCTGTTGTGGTGCATTATCACTAGCAGCTAATTTATTCAAAAGCCCTGACAATAGTCCCCCCTGTTGTGGTTCTGGTACAGAGGAAGCACTTTGCTGAGGTATTTGGTTTTGTCTCCGGAGAGGTTGTCTGTTACCTTGCTGTGGTTGCTGCTGGTTTCTATTAACAGGTTGGTGTTGCTGAGGTGGAGGAGTAGGACCTGTTGAAAATAGCCCAGAGAAAAAGCTTCCCTGTTGACTAGATGCTTGTTGAGTAGTGTTAGGCCCTGGTCTTTGTGCTTGTTGCTGTCCAGGTTGACTCCCCATTGTAGACTGTGGAGTAGCTGCATCTGTAATTTTGTTAAATAATCCACTGAGCATCCCTGCAGGACTACTGGGGGGTTGCTGTGGTGGGAGTTGGTTTTGCCGTTGTAGGTTTTGCCTATTAGTGGGTTGCTGAATGGGCTGGTTCCCAGGTTTGACAGTCTGTGACTGGTTTTGTGAGTGCTGGGTTTGGTTAGCTGGAGCAGAGTCTTGAGCCCCAATTCCAAAAAGACCAGAGAGGAAGCCACCTTGCTGAGGAGGATGTTCTTGCTGGGAACCGGTTTCTGGGAATTTTAGCAAACCTCCAAACAATCCACTAGGTTGCGGTGTTGTTCCCGTTTCTGTTGGAGGTGGTTTTGGGGGTCTTTGGTCTGTCTGTTGCTGCTGTTGGTTTGGTTTCTGGTCTGAGACTGCAGGCTGTTTTAGCTGTGGGTCAGATGGCGCTGCTCCTGGTGAAATCCCTGCTGACTGAGTAGGAGGCGTCATCCCTTGGCTCAAGTTTTGATCAGAGCCTTCCATTTTTGCTTTATGGTCAGCCACTTCTGGTTGTAACTCTTGGCTAGCAAGATTTGGTTGAGACCCAGACACTGTGTCTGTGGCTTTTTTTAAGATCCCAGATAACAGTCCTACAGATGATGGCTGTGTGGAAGTAGGCTCCTCTTGCTTTGGAGTAGAAATTTGGCTAGATTGGTCTCCTAGTAATGTGGACGCCGACTGATTTGTAGAAGCAGAGACATCAGAGGCAAATTTTAAAAATCCAGACAACAGTCCTCCTCCTGACTGTTGTGTGGCAGAATTTTGCTGTGTTTGGGGAGAAGACTGGGAAGGCGATGAAAATAGACCTGAGAACAGCCCACCCTGATGAGACTGAGTGTTTCCTCCTTCAATTTTCTTTATAGACGAATCTTCAGTTGATCCAAGTTTCAACAATCCAGAAAGAAATCCTTGAGTCTGTGAGGCTTCTGGTTGCGATTCAGCTTGTTCCACAGATTTGGGAGGACTTCGATCTTTAGATGACACAGTTGATTCAGACTGAACATCTGGCTTGGACTGGGAATCTTTTTCAGATGACATTTGCTCTTGACACAAAGGTTCTGTTTTGCAAACTGTGCCCTGTGTGATATCAGAGACCATTTGTTCAGGTTGCAGCTCAGTTTGGCCAGTAGGTTTGGTTAATGTCACGGTGGGAGTCATTTGTTGCTTCACGGGTTCCTTAGCTGGTTCATTTGGGGTTACTTTAAATAGGTTTGAAAACCACCCAGTTTCTGCGTTTCCTTTTGGTAAGCTTTCAAGAAGTGCTGCGCGACTTGGAGAAGGTGTTCTTGTAGGGGTTGGGGTTGGACTCTTTGGTGTGGCACTAGTATCTTCACCAGACGCAAACTTAAGAATCCCTGACAGCATGCCCCCTTCTGCCTTTGGTGGGGCTGTTGTTGTGGAAATATTTTCTGAGAAAAATGGAAGTTTGAGTTTGGTACCTAAAAATGATTCATCTGCAGGCTTGGTGTCACTCTGCTGGGAACTTTCTGGGGGAGTTGTTGACATGAGTGAAGAAAGAGACTTTTTAAAAGGACTGAAAAATCCTGCTTCCTCTGAACTGCCTTCACGTTTTGGTTCTGGTTCTGGTGAAGATCTTCTTTGCTGAACATCGGGTAGCTCACCAGAGGACTCTGTCTCTGGAAGAAGCTCTACTGACCCACTTCCAGTTTCTAGGAAAAGCTCGATTGATCCACTTCCTGTATCTGGCAGAAGATCAACGGATCCACTGCCCGAGCCTGTTCTCATGTCCCCTGATAATTGCTGGTCTGTTTGTGATCCCTCTCTACTAGGACTCACGGTTTTGTTTACAGGCCCTTGCCGGGACTCATCGATTGGAGCAGATGCACTTCTCTGCTCTGATGGCTGAGGTGATGGGTCTCTAGATGGTGGTGCACTAGAAAAAAGTCTCAAAGGACTAAGTCTTCCTAACATGGATTCGAAGCCAGATGTAGCTTGTTTACCAGTAGAACTGCTTCCTTGTGAATCTGTACCAAGTGTTGACATCTGACTGGCGTCAGCTTGCTGGTTGGATTCGGAAGATTGAAATGGCAGAAGAGACTGAAGGGAAAACTTTTTTTCTGATGTTAGTTCCTGAGAGGCAGGTGGAACTATAGCTACGGGTGGGGAAATACCACCACTTTTGGGAATAAATGAAAGCAGCTTTGAAATGCCCGACTCGGGTTGGGGTGATGATTGAGAGGTAGGTGGTTCTGTGGCAGTAGCACCAGAGGTTTCTGTGACTTCAGTATTAGCTTTGGGGATCAAAGAGAGCAATTTTGAAATACCAGAGTCGGCTTGTGTTGGTTGGGGAGATGGAGTTGTGCCAGTAGCATCTCCCTCAGTGGCAGGCTTTGATCCTGTTATTGTACTAAACAATGAACTCATTGCATTCTTTACTCCAGCTATGCCCTGTTCAACAGCACTATCCTCCTTAATATCAGCTTTGACATCTTCATTACTACTCTCTTTAGGTTGCACAACTTTAGCATCAGTTGGCAGTGCTGGGAGTTTTCGTCTAACTGGTTTAGGCATTGATTCGTAGTTGCTGATCTCCTCTTCTTTTACAGCCAAGTATTCAGACACTGAGTGAACTAAGCTCTTTAGTTCATCCATTGGATCTATATATTCGTCACCTGGTTCCTTCACCGGCGACAACATAGGATCTTGTCCATGACTTGTTCTCCCTTTACTTGAAAAGTCTTCTCCTCCATAAGGCGGCATATACTTGCCAGGGTAGTAATAACTTTCATAATCATAACAGGTATCCCCCTCAGTGAATGTCAGGTCATCTAATTCCTCCTCAGAGCCAAAGGAATACTGCATCTCATCTGAACCAACTGAGTTATATTCACCCCTCCCCCTGATCCTTTCAGCCTCTTCCCGAGCGGCTTCCTCCTCACGAAAAGCTGCATAGTTCTCAAGTGTGTCTTCTAAAGCAGTTTTGGCCCACAGTCTAGTTTTGAAAAGTAGACTCTCTCTATCTGACAGCTGTCGTAGCTGTTTAGCAGAGGGTATTATATCAATTTCAGGAGGTGACAATTCATCCTCAAAGCTGCCAGCTTCCTTGTAGACTAACCGCACATCTCCACTGCCGAAGGCACGCCTCTGTCTGTGTGTCCTGCCATCCAGCTCCAGCAAGTCCTCTGGGAAGAGTGCATCACATTCCACTGTCTGATAGAATCTGCTGACTCTGGCCTCGGATGGACTGTCACTAATTTTATAGATGATGCTTTTGTCCTCATCCTCCCACATTTTCTGCTCAGCGTCCAAGTAATCATCCAAGACACCAGAGTCAGGCACTTTATATTTACTCTCCCAATCCTCCACACCCATGCCTGAATCAACAGGAATTATTTTTACTCCACCCTTACTGTTTGATTTCCTAAAAGTAAAGTTAAAAGCACCAAGTGGGAAGCAGCGGAAGATGATGCAAAGAAAAAAGAAAGAAAAAGATATTAAGCATTAGACACGAACCAAAAGCAACAGATCATGCAAAAAAGAAAAGCACTGTAGAGTACCTGTGTAGTAAAAAAAGAAAACAAAAGACAAGAAATGCAGACAGAAGAAAAAGTATGTGATAGTGTGCAAAATTTCATGGTGCAATTTTTGGTCAGAAAGTTATGCTTTGACATATGTCAAATGAGCCGTTTTCTGTTTTCATGAAACAAGCTGGGTATAATGGCTTTTCTCTGATTTTGGATATATATACATATGTATGTATGTATATATATATACACAATATATATATGTATATATATATATACACAATATATATATATATATATATATATATATATATATATATATATATATATATATATATATATATATTTCCCATGGCAACACACTCTTTAAATAGAGTAAAAAATGAAACTGTGTGCATCTTATGAGCTACAACAGTCATGAAAACCTTTCCTCATTTCAAGTTTTACTGATCTGCCTTTCAAGGTCATCTCATTGTGCACCTCTGGACTAGTTCCAGTGTCGCTGCCATTTATAGGTCACGCTGTGGAAGCCCTGTGATCATATTTGCATTTTCATCATAGAATTCAAACAAAGATCTGTGTCAAGGGTCATTACAGGTGAGGAGAGCTGTCTACAATGTGGACGCAAAATAGCACAGTCAGGTCAGTAAGTTAGATACACAATAAAAGGCATGCTAGGATTTGTGTGTGTGTGTGTGTGTGTGTGTGTGTGTGTGTGTGTGTGTGTGTGTGTGTGTGTGTAATTCACAGGGTTATGCACCCTCAATTTGTCCTTCATCGTGCCACTGTCAGCTTGGCTTTCTACTTTGACATGCTGAGGCATCCAAGGGGAGACATTTGATGAAAACGAAATTAACTGTGGTGCGTGCTTTCGTGAATGCCGCGGCAACACAATCTTCAATCATCACTGCTGTACTTGCTATAATTTCTTTCCTAGATTATTGTCCTCTTTCCCAAGTTGAAATTCAAGTCAGTGCCGTCTGTGGACGCCTTTTGAGAGAGTGGTGGAGATGCATCTGAACAGTACAGGTGTAAGGTCAGGGTGGTCAGAAAGAGATTAAACTGAAAGGGCTATTATTCATTTATATCAGATTTGGCTTTTGATTTTGATCTTAATGGGTGAAGTACACAACCGATTAAAAATGTTTAATCAATTAGACCTTATATACTTCAGTACTTCATATATTTTTATATATGCAGTGAGAGCATGGTTCACTCAAAAAGCGCCACTTCTGCTATCAAACTGTGGCCATTTAAAAGTGCTTTTAAAAGAGGAGTGTAAAACATCTGGCCCACTTGATGTCTTTGGAAAATGTACAGGAGGGCATAGACTTTAAGACTCTTAATTATATATTAACTATATTTTAGATAAAGACCACCCGCACTGTCATTCGCATTGCAAAGAAATTAAATAATTAAGAATTAAACTACAGAAAAGTTCCTATTTTTTCACTCCATCTACTATAGAAATGTTTTTATTGTGCGTGCACAGTAAAATGAATAAATAAAACAGGACAATTTCTGTCTAAAGTTCTAAAAGTTTGTGCTTTATAATTACAGGACAGTCTGCGCAATGAGCTATTAAGAACTTTTTCTGTCATTTTACACATTAATTTCTTACAAATTTAAACCCCAAAGGCTGTGCTGATGGATTTCTTTCGTTAACTAAAGCAGCACATCATCATTTATCATGCAAAAATAAATAAATAAAAGATTAAAAAAAATTGAGGTGTACTGTTAAACTCCCACACGTCAGGGATTAAATGTGCACTTGAACTACTTTACCGACAGAAAACGGGACGTTTCACTGGTCTAGCCCAGTTAAGATCAAAGTGAGTTGACGTCCCCATTTTAAAAACATCAAAGGATTATTAACTATTATTAATATTAACTAAATCAAGGGAAATCCACATTTCATTTAGAATTATTTACTAGCTTTTAAACTGTATTTGGAAGCAAAGAGTGACCATGAAAATATTAACCTCTAGTGCTACAGGGATGTGCTTGCTCATGTGTAGAGTATTTTTTGAGTGAGCATATATTTACCTGGGTCCCCTCATTTCTAGCTCATAGCGATGCACAGAGTCAGACTCCTTTGGCAGGGTTTGATGTTGAACCCTGCGCATCATGGGGTACTGATGCACTGAAGAATTTGTTTGGGAAGTGTTGTGGAATGGTGGAGGTTTGTTTCCAGTTTCACTGTCCCAGTCGTCCACTGCACTATCATGGTCATCAAAAGCTGGGTGGAAGACAGCAAAAACACAGTAAAGAATAAGATCGTATCCACCCTCCGCAGAATGCTGTCTGCATTTAGACGACAGCCAAACAATAAAAATATCTGAGTAAACGGCTCCCTCTTGGGGTAACAGACATGTATTACAAAGAGAAGGAAGTTGAAGCCCAAAGTGACGGGAAATGAAAAACGCCTTCGCTAGAAAACATATCAAAGTGCCACATAGCAAAACAACATGCCAACAAATGAGGGGCTCACACTGTACAATTTGACCAAAAGAATTCAAGACTTTAAAATTTCATTTACAGCAAACATAAAGAACAAATAAAGACCGAACATGCAGTGGTACTTGTTTTCAGTAGGTACCCATCTGTACCATGCAGTTATAGACACAAAACAAGTCACAGAGGGGGAGGAAACACCGCCATACGTACTCTGTTGGTCACTCCATCCAAAATAACTCCAACTGCCTGGTGGCACGGAGGCAAAAAATTAAACTTTGTTACTGCAGAATGAAGCCAGTAAGTGTTACTGCTGATGGCCGAATGAGAGTGTGACACGGTACTGAACACATCCAAAGACAGATGGTGAAGTCAGAAATGAAGTAATGTGATGACTGAGTTAAATTCACGCAAAAACAACAAAACAGAAAAACGCATTTACTGTCAGCAAGTTCATATCAGCGTACAACACACGTGTACATTAGCAATAACAAGACTGATTTGGGGTGATTTAAAAAATTAAGTAGATTTTTTTTTTTTTTGGTAAGTAACAACAAATCTTTTACTTGTAGTTACTTAATTACTTATTATTATCATCAGGCAGTGAAGTGGCCCACACCCAAAATTTCTCATAACGGCTGAGGTGAAAATTCTTCCTCCGCTCATCTTACACATGTTAGAGTAAGATGATTTTATCCAGATCAAAGTCATCCTCAGCAGGGACTGAAAGTTTAATACTTACAGCACTGGGAAGGCACAGATGGCATTCTTCTTCTCTGGCCCTCATCTTGTGATGGAT
>VVHJ01061784.1:0-11034 GCA_015107715.1 Tylochromis polylepis | reverse complement strand
CTTCTCAGCTTTCAGTAGCTGTTTGAAATTTATCGCTAGCCCAAATGCTCGAGGAGTTACGGTAGCGCGACGCGCACATGGTAAAATGTAGACGGAGTTTTCCTTCTGTGTTCAGACAGGAATAGTTTGTGAACGCTTCATGCTACCGTAAAGCACCGCATATCCCCGTAAAGCCCTCTTCTTTTCAAAACCGTTCGCATTTTCTCTCTAGCATAAACGATGACGGCGTTACGGACATTTAAAGAGCGCTTGTAAAATGGGCCCGTGGTCAATAAAGGGTTAACTAGTTTAGCTTTTCCTTCTCCTGAAACACACTGCAAGGGCAGCATATTATTAAATTTATGTAGATACATTACATCTCTAATGAGGTACTTTGCCTTCATGAATGCAGATACAGCTATATAATTAACTGTACTGGTAAATTTTACTCAAGTTAAAAGAAGTAAGATGATACACATACCTTTCTTTTGTGTAAGCTGCACATGAAACCGTGCTGGTCCACTGCACAACCACTATTTCTGTGAGTCTGACAGCTGGAGATGACTGAAGGTCACAGTGACAGAAAACACTTACATAGAAAGAAATTGGTGAATGAGGCAAGTTGTGTAAAGTGATTTTGAGTGCTCAGAGTAGAAAAGCACTATATAAGAACCAGTCCATTTACCATCTACCAACTGGTCATTATACAAGCAGTTGATTTCTCTGATAAAAAAAAGTCCTTATCTCTGGTCCCATGAGTCTTACCCAGTAGATAATGCAGGGTTCTGGAGCCGATGTGGGTGAGGGGACTCACCCAGTACTAACTACCTAGAAATCATCCAGGTGTCTTCCCTGCTAACCCTGATATGAAGAAACTTGAGTAGCCTTGGAGGTCGAATCCTATCAGTCCCACTTGTTAACGGTAGCTCACCTATTGATCGTGGCACTCGTTATTTCTGGGATGATTTTAGTAGCTTGGACAGCAGGCTCCAAACCAAAATACTTCTGAATTAAAAGTCTAAAATGGCAAAAATGATCAGATGAAAAGTCAAAAATTCCCAAATCAATTTACATGTACTTTAAAATCACTTCATTACATTTTCTTTGTAGTTCTTAACACAGAGAATTCACATTCACATCACATTAAAAGTTCAGTCACATATGGATATAATTCACTTCATGTTTTATTCAGTTTATGTAATTCTGTTTCAAATAGATTTGTCTTTGGCACATTTTCACATGAACATTTACTATAACATAATCCCTTTTCAATTCAAATACAGAGGAATACTGTATTTACTTTTTTAAAATTCTGTGTTTTTCATTCACCATTTATTTATTTTTTGTCTATTTTATGAAGCTTCTTGTATTAAATCATACATTTCATAAGTCAGACATTCTCTGAAATTAGTGGCTCCAGTGTGTCACTTTCACCCCTGTCCTGCACCACACACACCAAGGTCAGACTCTGTACAGGCTCTCAGTGAGCCCTGCTGTTAGAATCACTCTTATCCTAGTTTCTGATTCATTATACTAGTTAACTTAAACATATTTATTTTCATTTATTTTATTTATATACAACATGCCAGTATTGAGCAACTGAGCATAATGAACTCTCATTAAAAGCACATAAGTTATGGTGATATTTATGTTTAATATGTCGTGTTATTTTTTGATCAGTGTTAAGTGCTTATACAACTATGTTAACCATCAGCAAAACCACATATAAATCATGGTTCTGTCATGGTCCTCCAGTCTTCTCTGTCACTCTGGTTTTCTCTCTCTTTCCCTCGGTGTGTGTGGGTGTTTCTGCACTAACCACACCTTGTGTTTTAGAGGTGGATGTTCCTCCTTCTCCCGCTTGTCAACAGCTGGGCTCCTGAGCTGCCTGCCTCACCTGTTACTGATCTGGTGATCAGCTGCTCCCTATTTAGGCTGGAGGAAGACAACCATTCAGTGCCAGATTGTTAACAAAGAAACAGTTAACTTTCTAACTTTTCCCGTGGGAGTGCTCAACTTGTCTTTTGCTTCCTTTCTGCGTGAGATATCGGGACCTGGGATGTGAGTTACCTGAGAGTGAGTGACTAAGTGGAAGGGGGAAGCAGTTCTGTTTGACGGCCATCTCTAATAACTGGGAAATAGAGGATCAGGCAGCTTGGAGTTTCCATTGTCTTTTATCTTCAAATCATTATAAATAACTATTATAAATGGTCACTTCAGGCTCTGCATTTATAACACTAATAGTTTAAAAAGTTAAAACATGTTTAAATTTATGCATATGATCCACAACTGTGCATCTTGTCATATAAACAATTAGTATTTAGTAAATAATTATATTCAGACACTTTCACAGTGTATTTAAAAAATAATACAATAAGGTGAGTGTCGACGTAACCAGCCATGAGCACACATAGCAGACACAATAGAGGGCAGACTCGCTTCTTCAGGTTCTGCTTGTGAAAAATAATCTGACTTTTGAAAGTTTATGTGGGCGAATGGAAGAAAATGACGCAATCTTTTTTTTTTGTGACAGCTTCATTAAACTCTCGCTGACAGTAGCAATAAGATAAGTGGCTTCTTTTTTTTTTTTTTTAACCACGGCTGTTTATACTTTAAGAAATAAAGTTTGACTCAATTATAAATATAAATTTTTTCATTTGACTGAATTACATTTGTTGTGCTGATATCTATCAGTAGATTTACGGAAGAGAGTAGATTACTTTCATAATGAATACATTTTTAAAATCCGGGAGATTTCCAGGTAAGTACTGAAGCCTTCCGGTCTAAATGCTGGACGGCACTGTTTTCCCTTTCCAAATATGACATTTAAACCAAAGTCCACCAAACAATTTTGTCTGCGTTGTCTTTAGCAAAATGCAGTATGGCAGCAACATTCTTGTGGGGGAAGGCTTAGCTTTAATGCAGCCCTGCTGTGCATAACAGTGTTGTTCATTGCTGTTTTGTTTTTGTTTTTGTAATTCTGATAAGCATGAACATGAAGTATGATAGATACAAAGTTCATCTTTAAACTGTTATTTTTTTTTTCAATAAGTAATAACTGAGCATAATGTTTTGTATCATTTATTTATTTATTTTTTTGTGGCATGTATTTAGTTATTTCCTTACAGCATATATGCTGTTGATAATCATGGATGCTCATATTAAACATGTACAAAGTGTAAAATTATGAGAGCAGCTTTTGTGCAAGTAATGCCCATGAACCAAAAGTTAATACTTTAGATTGTTCTAAAGCAATCTATGGGCAACAAAATAAATAAATTATACAAATTAAACTTCAAGCCACAATTTTCCTTCTGCAACAGCTCCATGTCCCAGCAATAGGGCCATCCTCCAAAATGTTTCTAATGTCTCATCTTATTGTTTATGATATAAAATCAACTAAAGGATCCAAATTCAAATATAGAAATATGAAAAATCTCTCACAGAATTGTATTCAAATAGTTTCCTTTATTTTATGTAAAATGCAAAGAAGAAAATAAGCTGTCAGGACAAAAAAAAGACAAGACTTCTCAGGCCATGGTTTGAGGTTCCAGTGCCTGGTAGTTGGCAGCATATTGGGAGGCGTCATTACCGTTGGTCTCTGGAGCAACATCTGACTCAAAAGCCTGCAGCTCCACTGCAACCTGACCAGATGCAGCATCTGTATTTTCCTCCTGATGAGCACCCTGTGAATAATAACCATTAAAGCTATTCTCTGAGCAGTGAACATTTAATGTTTGAAACAGCTTTTAGATATGGAAACTCTGTTTTAAAATGGTTGCATAACAAATGGTCACTCACCACACCTTTGCTGTCTTCAGTTCTGTTCGGATCTTTTGAAATGAACAAAAAGATTTATGTAAGTGCTTTTGTACCTGAACAATACCTTGCCATGGAATTGTTGTACTTTACGGTCTTTAAACTTGTGATACTTGCCTGCATGACTCCGCCAGTGTCCATAGAAAATAACAGGGATGATGGCACAGACCAGAAGAGCTAAGCTCCCTGAGACAATGATGACCATTGTGGTGTCTGCAAGCAACAAAAGACTTCTCTTTAGTTTGGAGGACAACAACTTCATAAAACAAATCAAGAAAATTGTCCTAAACACATTTTAAATCTTGTTCTTTTCCTGGAAAAAAACACTAATCAATATCTTGTGTCATGTTTAATTTTATTTCTGTTGATGATATTCCCTGTATTCTAGGAGTAAAGTTACTTTTCTGGTGTACCACTTTGCCAAAGTTTGTGTGACAAATGTGACAGTTTAGTCAAAACTTTTAATTTTCATCTATTATTTTTTTTTTTTTTTAAATCTATGGTGAAATTAAAAAATTCTCAGGTGAACTACAAAACATGAAATTTTACACTGTCATTATTTATTTAACAAAAACTAAGCCAAAATGCAGAAGCACTGTGTGAAAACCTAAGTACACTTTTGATGCTTGCATGGGAATTAAGAAGGAAGGCAAAAGCCAGGTGCTACCAGTGCAAGTGAGACTACCTCTTGCACTAGTTTTAGCAGTTTGCAGGTCTGCAGCATTCAGGTGTCTGTCAACACAATTCCAAAGAGGAAAAAGCAATGACCATAAAAAGCACAAAAGGTTATAGGGCCAATTCCAAATAATTCGAAGTCCATTATAAAACAGTGAAAAAGATTATTCATTCAAGACAGCTGCCAATCTTCACTCAAAGGAGACAATGCCCAAAATGTTGACTTCAGTTAAACTGCATGTAAATTTCACATGTAACTTGTTACATAAGTACAATGTAAGATGTTACATTTAATGGAATCTGGTAAAATAAAATTTACTTGATTGGTGTACATTTTATATCAAGTACATTTTCCTTATTATTTGAATAAATATGTGGTTAGGGTCCTGTTAATGACAGGATAATTAGATAAAAAGTGAACAAATATGGCTTATTTAGAAGTGTTGCTAGGAGAAAGGATTTTTTTTTTTCTCAAAAAACATGTCAGTTCACAGCTTAGCTTTGCAAAGATTCATTTGAGCAATCCACAAGACTTCTGGAACTATGTCCTTTGGACAGACCAGAAGAAAGTGGAGATGTTTGCCATGTACACAGTGACACATTTGGTGAAAGCCAAAAACCCAAACCACTAAAACAATTATTATATTACAAGTAAAATTTAAAGTTCTATTCATTCTCTTCTGCTTATCCTTATCAGGGTCGCAGGGGGCTGGAGCCTATCCCAGCTATCATAGGGAAAGAGGCAGGGTACACCCTGGACAGGCATCCAGCTGTAGCTAGATTGTGAGTACCACAAATACATCCATGACAACCATGAACACATCAAAACAATGAAATGGAGAAAGTGTAAGCAGGACTGTGGGATGTCATTATTTTGGTATTACTGAGCAAGTATCTTCATGCCATCAGTTGGAAGCAATGCTATGCTGCAGCACACAAAAATTAACTTCAATGTTATGTATAAATCTGAGTCTGATGAAACCATTTTTATCCTGAGTTTTGCTATGCATACATCCTGTATTTGCTGTTGTTAAGCTTGCTATCAGAGCCACGTGGGCTTGAAATACCTGTGAGTCTGGATGCTTCATGTCTGTTTTTCTTTCCATCTGAGGGTGAAGATGCTACTGGTGATTGCTCGGTGCTGGATGTAAAGCTGTCATGTGAAAGAAGTGCCGTTTTGTTTGGGATGATAGTAGTGGAGGAAGGAGATCTGGGAACAGTGGAAGCTTTGAGAGAAGAGGATGGAGGAAGACTGATGAGATAATGCTTGTGCGCTCATGTGACACTGTTATTAACATTGTTAATAAAGAAGTTAATATAGATTTCAATCTTAATTTAGTTAAGTATTGCAAATGCCAGCCACATACTGGTGGGCTCAACATTAGCTATTGTCTCTTCCAGCCTATCCACATATTGATCATATCAGTGAATCTTATTTTTACAAGACAAAGCTTTTCACTGGTTTTATAGTCCAGCTGTGCACAAAAATGATCAAATGATTACATTATGCTAACCTACAGCTAAAACTTTAACCTTAAAATGGATCATTTACCTGCAGGAAATAAACCTACCTTCTAGAACTATGAGATTGATTTCCCGATACAACACATTTAAGGTTTTCTCCACTCCACAGCGATATCTCCCTGTGTCTGCTTTCTCCAGCTTCTTTATAGCCACATTGAAGACTCCATCTCCTCTGCCATTGTTAATGCTGTATCTCCCTTGACTTATGACAGTGGATTGCCTCCTCTCACTCTGAATGAGAATGCTTTCACTGGAGCAGACTCCTTTGCAGAAATACATGCTGTTGTGTTTGGCACCGCTGTCTCTGTTCCAGCTACCGGAGCAGTGGATGGAGACCTCACCTCCAACACGGCCACTCACGTCCAGCACTTCTGAGGCCTCCATACCCACAACTGCAATGTGACACAAAAAGGCCTGGTTACAGCTTAACGCTGGCTCTAACTGGGATACAAATGTGGCGCACACAACTGATGACTTCTGTATCCTCTTTAAGAATTACCCTCATGCATTTTGATTTAACTTGGAAAATCATTTCATTTCATGCAAAGTGAAACTTTTGTAGTCCACATGACATGGATCATGCCCCACTAACCTGCTTCATGTTTATACTGTTTGTGGTCTCTGAATGCTTGTCTTCTATCTTTCCATTTTCTCCTCACCCCAGGTGGTTCAGGCTTTTTTTCCCTCTAAGTCTAACACTGCCGAGGGTTCTTTCCAAGGGAACCATTCTCTTTATCTTTACCTTAATATATATAAAGTGCCCCGAGATGAGTGCTGCCATGCTTTAGAAATAAGAACAACTGAAATACTTAATAGTTATCTGTTGGGTTGAGTCAAGGAAATTATAAAATAAAATTAGACTTCCATTAAAAGAGAGCATTGTAGGCTTCTAATCCTTCAGAAATTCTCTGATAGTTAAAAAAAAATTACCTATCCATGCTGTAATTACACAGAAAAGAGGCTACACGAAGAAACCTTTTATTTCACAGCCAGCGCTAAGTATCCTCAAGCATCATAAAAACATTGATGAAAAGATAAACAGTTTAACTCTGAGGATTTTTACCAGACAAGCTCTCTAATATTTGTTTACTATTTTTTGAAAGGGACTATTTTAACCCAAACCATGATTCTTTCATAAACTAAACATTAAAAAAAATAAAGAGCAGTTCATATTTTTAATATACTTGCAATTCACCACATTAAAATAACAACATTTTTCCATTCTATTAAAAAATACTACATTGCCATTTTATTATAAATATGTAAGTAATTAAGTTTTTAAAAAAAGCATAATTATTAGTAATTCTACACCTGCAACTCATAATTAATATAACACAAAAATTATTACACCTAACATCTTAACTTACTCTCTTGTTGTATATATCACTTTAAGATGACTTTAAGATGATAATATGATAACAAGTACTACATTCAGCTATACTGAATAAGATTGCTTTTGGTGGCTTAACATTACGATTAGATTGTATGCATTGCAAAAAAAAGCAATAATTTAGTTTCTTTATCTTTTTTAGAGTTTAATCAAGATTCAGAGTTTTAAAATTTACTGCAGCTGCATTACAAATAAAAACCAGTTAAAGTCTGTATATATCGTATTAGACCAATCTCTGATTGTATTACGTATAGCTTCATAATTCACAAAAATTCAATTAACCAGACATTCATTAAAAGTAAAATATTTTATCTATTTTAGAAATTACTGGAGATGACCTGACAATTACAAAACTGCTCTAACAGATAAGTAAGATCAATTTTCATTTAAGAAAATACCATGAAAATAACTTCAAAACATTATTCAGCTACACATATTGCATTTATTTCTTCACTTCAATTCATTTATAAGTGCACGTTAAAAATAAAATATAACTTTTACTGATTAAAACATATGCCTCTGGACAGAGTTGATCAAAACTCACCTGAGAAGCAAAAAAACATGAGGACATGAAGCGGCTTCATTTTTTTATCCAAGTAGAAAATAAGGTAAGTAAAAAAATAAATAGCGCAGCAGAAATGTCTAGCAGTCTGCCTCAAATTAGTCATCTGATTCACTGCTCAAAGATTGAGTAAAGCTACAAAGCTGTGATTGTACCAACAAATGATTGCATCTTGTTTGCCTTCAGCTCCTGTCATTATTAAATGGGCATGATGTTGTTTGACCGTCCCTTTTTAGCTTAAAAAAAGAGAAAGAAACAGGGAACATACCGTATGGTAGCCTTCATCAGTCTTCTAAGAAGAATCAGTTCATGACCATTTCAGGGTATGAACTCTTCACCACTGGCTCTTCCATTTGTTTTAGTACATACAGCTCATGAAGCTCAAGGGCATCAAACTCAATAAGCAGTCTCTGCTGACCATGTCACGGGTATCAGAGGACAGCCTGAGGATTCTTTCATATTGCAAGATAGCCATTCAAACCACACTTATATGAGCAAATCATACTTATGTTCATCAAATACTCCCAATGAACTCTCAGAAACTAACTAGGATGAGGCAGATTCAAGGCATCTTCTTGGCATTGTTATCTCTATTATTAGCTTAAAAACTAAAATGCCGCGTCGTCTCAACATCTCAATATTATAACTTTATTGGGAAATTAACTTATTATATTTATGATTTACAGACATTACCTTGAGTGAACCAGGGCTGCATGGACCTTTTGATTTAGCCCAGATTAGTCATGCATGTTGTGAGCAAAATCTGTGATGTGCATTGTATAAAACTGAAATAAAGATATGACTTTTTGGAAGCATTGAAGGTTTTTACCATATGTCTATGCTTTAGCAGGTAATCTGGTAAAACAGACCCAAAACACTAAATAAACTAATTAAATAACCTATTACTAATACTAATTACTGTAACTGAAAAAAGAAGCAGATCTAAGTACTAACCACTGCAGGTGCTGTCGAGCCTGCCTGGTGATGTTGGTTGGTGGTTTGTGTAGAGCATGCCCTACCCAGCACTCTTTTCTTCCTGATTTCTTCCTCTACTGGGAGTTGACAGGTTCTTTCCCATAGGTTGATGTTACTGATCGTGTCTGGCCAGCAAATGTGGAGGGTCCTTCTGAGACAGCTGTTGAGGAATGTCTGGATTTCTCTGTTTGAGGTTTAGTTTGTCTTCCAGATTTCAGCCCCGTATAGCAGTACTGACTTCACATTGGAGTTGAACAGTCAGATCTTGGTAGTCAGGGTCAGTTCTCTGGATGCCCAGATGTTCTTGAGCTGGATGAAGGAGACTCTTGCTTTGCCGATCCTTGCCTTGACATCTCCATCGGTTCCACCTTGCCGGTCGATGATGCTGCCCAAGTAGGTGAAAGAGTGTACTTCCTCCGGAGGGCTTCCATTAAGTATGACTGGGTTGTTGCTATTGGAGTTGATCTTAAGGATTTTGGTCTTCTCCTTGTTGATGATGAGTCCAACCTGTGCTGATGTAGCTGCCAAAACATTGGTCTTTTTTTGCATCTGCTGCTGGCTGTGAGAAAGAAGTGCCAAGTTGTCAGCAAAGTCTAAGTCATCAAGCTGACTCCACAGGGTCCACTGAATTCCATTCCTGCATTCACTGGAGGAAGTCTTCATGATCCAGTCGATGATGATGAAGAAGAGGAACGGGGCCAGCAGCCATACTTGTTGGTCTCCGGTCTCCACCTGGAAGCTGTTGGTGAGTTGCCCTCCGTGGATCACTCTTCAGGCCGTGACCTCATATGAGCTCTTGATCATGTTGACCATCTTGGCTGGGATGCCATAGTATCGGAAGAGGATCCATAGGCCCTCTCAGTCCACACTGTCAAATGCCTTCTCATAGTCGACTGAATTGATGTAGTCGATGAAGTTGATGTACGAGTTCCAGTCCAAAGACTGTTCGACTATGATGCGTTGCATTGTGGTCTGATCTGTGCATGATCGGTTCTGTCGGAAGCCTGCTTGCTCATCTCGTAGTTGTGAATCAACAATGCCCTTAATCCGCTCTAGGAGGATCCAGTTGAAGACCTTGCCTGATGCTGACAGAAGTGTGATGCCCCTGTAGTTGTTACAGTTATTATTTCATTGTCATAATTGACCCACTTACAGCACAGTTAGGCTTAAAGTTACGTGTGATAGGCATGGCTACTTTGAATGACAGAAGACTGTAGCTGCTACCTGTTGGCTGGGCTTCACCTCCTCTAATCCAAGTCACTGAACTGGACCTTTCCGTGTTTGTGGTGTTGATGTGTTTTAGAGTAGTTTAATAGAATCATCTGCTATTTGTCTTGATGTCTCATACTCTTACAGCATACTCTTTAAACACTAAACTATTGTGCAGTGCTTTTCCTCTTACATACACTCATGCCTCTGATTCACCCACAGCACATGTGTTACTTTAAGTCTGTATTATGTGTTTAACCTGCTCACATTTTTATCATGGTGTAGTTTTATCTTCCTTTGAAAATAAACAACACTGTTGCCCATTCACTTGTTCATAACTGTGATCGGTGAGCTACTGCCAACACCACCCCCTTTCATGTGTTTCATGAATGCCCAGGGGAAACCTTGGGTTAACTTATCAAATTGATAACCAGCTTCATGTGAGTGCTTATCTTAATTGCCAATGTCAGCGTAAGTGAATCCAGATAACAGAAAGATATCCTGGTTAAGTTGAACTTGTTTAGCAGGCCTCTGGTAAAGGTAATCTGATGGCATGTACAGTGGGATGCAAAGGTTTGGGCAACCTTGTTAATAGTCATTATTTTCCTGTATAAATCGTTGGTTGTTACGATAGAAAATGTCAGTTAAATATATCATATAGGAGACAAACACAGTGATATTTGAGAAGTGAAATGAAGTTTATTGGATTTACACAAAATGTGCAATAATTGTTTAAACAAAATCAGGCAGGTGCATAAATTTGGGCACCACAAAAAAAGAAATGAAATCAATATTTAGTAGATCGGCCTTTTGCAGAAATTACAGCCTCTAAACGCTTCCTGTAGGTTCCAATGAGAGTCTGGATTGTGGTTGAAGGTATTTTGGACCATTCCTCTTTACA
>VVHJ01061783.1:0-14558 GCA_015107715.1 Tylochromis polylepis | reverse complement strand
CCCCCCCCCCCGAAAACTGACCACAACAAAGAGGGCGCCAAAAGTCTATCGGCTACCAGCTGACGGTTATTAACTCGTAACCACACACAAACATAAATGTGGGCAGCGGACATCGAGAAGACTGTACAAATGCTCCCCGCAGAAGTCTAAACCAGACATAACGGGAGACTGTTCAACTGTTTGCCCACGGATTTAAACAATAAAGCGCTTTTCCCGGATATTAGCGTCATCTTCTGAATGACTTTAATTTATTTACCAGCATAATTTTGGGTTGTCTCCTTGTGTTTGCTGAAGCAAGACACCAAGGCAATAAAAGGTGTCGGACATAGCAGCCAGCCAAGACATTTGCTTGCATTCATTCAAGGAGAGCGTAATCGGCTAATTTTGCAAACATGTACGACGTAGGAAAACTTATTCTGAAGTTCAACCGGAAGCACTTTTGTGTATCTCGTTAACGGGTGCGCGCACTTTAACTGTGGTAGCACTCGCGCTCCATCCTTTCTGACAGCCTCACAAAGTACGATTCCATCCTCGTAATGGCATCTGAAGAGCTCGCCCGAAAGCTGCAATCGCGGCTTTCTGCTACACAAGAGGCCGTACCGAGGCCCGAGCCCGAACAGAGCCCGGTCCGACCCAAACCGCAGGGGTCAGATGCTGCCTGTGGAGATTCATCATCCGAGCTATCCGCCAAACTGACGCGTAGGCTGGACATCAACGAGGGTAACGCTGCACCACGAGCGACGCGGGTTTTCAACCCTTACACGGAGTTCAAAGAGTTCTCCCGCAAGCAGATTAAGGATATGGAAGGGATGTTCAAGCGGTAAGACTGCACCTATCGTTTGTTTTGTCTCTTTAAACATGGCAGTAACGGCTCGAGGTGTTGTTCTCAGTGGCGGAGAATGGGGGCGAATGAGCGTGCACGGCTGGATCATGAGATTAGCCAAGGTGCAGGCTGGCTGTCACCATGCTGACTGATTTAGTGCCCCTGTGCAAACACTCGGCACGTTAAACCGGTGTCTTTGTAGTGATGTATCGTGCCCAGATGGAGGACTTCTTAAGGTCAGTGCCGCTCCCTCGGGAGACGACACACTGACGCCGAACATCTCCAAAGATGACATAAATAAACAATGAGCTTTAGGCACAACCACAGTATGCCAGAAAAATACACTCAATGGAGCTAAAAGCCCGAATTAGACAAAATAACAGGGGATCATTTAGTGTTAGGATCCTTCGGCTGCATCCTTGTTGACATCTTAAATGACACGGATCGCCGTGTGTCATTCCAGTATATTTGAACTCTTATTAAAAAATGTATTTTACCTGTTTTTATGAATCTAGCCTGGCCTAACCCTAGCCCTCTGGTGATGGATTCGGTTGTTTTTCACCCGCTTTCTTTGGTTTACTTTATTAATTCGTGCGCTGATAATCATTTAGAGCAGCACCTAAAATTGGTGTAACTGTCACATTCTTCTTATCAACAATAAAAAATTATCAAAATTTAATTGTATTAACCTAAAGGTTGGTACAGTATTGTCAGTAGAGTCTTGTTTCGTTTCTATTAAAAATGCGATTGATTCCGCTCATGCCACTTTTTCTCCTTTGTTCCCCATAGACCATAAATGACAATAATGGTTACCCATTAGTTTGTGAACTCTTGTTCTAAAGTTTAGAACTTAGTATTTCTGTCGTGTTGTGTTGTTTTGAAAACAATAAAGTAGTGGATCCGACTGTGAAACCTCACACTTACACTACAAATGACCCATGAGTGACAAGGCAGTTAGCATTTAGTTGATAGTCCTTGTGACTATAGTAATGACAGTGGTTTATCTATCCATTTTCTTCCAGTTCAGGGTCACAGGCCAACTGCTATAGGCCAAGAGGCAGGAACCGTCCTAGACAGGTTGTCAGTCTGTCTCATTGTTAACACAAAGAGACAGAACCACCAATTAATATAACCCCTCTAACTACATGTACAGTCCCGATCAAAAGTTTAAGACCACTTGAAAAAAGGCAAAAAATCATATTTTGCATGGTTGGATCTTAACAAGGCTCCATGTTAAGCTTCAACATGCAACAAGAAGAAATGGGAGTGAGACAAAACATTTTTTGAGCATGCAAATTATTGAAAACAATACTCAAACTGAAACAAGCTGTTTTACAGCTGATCAAAAGTTTAGGACCACATGCCTTTAAAAGGCCAAATCTGTGCAAAAATGTGGATTCATTGTCATTTTCTGTCAGGTAGTAACACCGTCATGATGTTCTGATGGCAAAGGCAAAAAAACCGTTCCCTTTTTGAACGTGGTCGAGTTGTTGAACTGCAGAAGCAGGGTCTCTTGCAGTGCACCATTGCTGCTGAGGTGGGACGCAGTAAGACCGTCATTTGGAATTTCTTAAATGATCCTGAGGCTTATGGAACAACAAAGTCAAGTGGAAGACCCAAAAAAATTTCACAAGCACTGAGCCGGAGGATCCAACTGGCTGTCCGTCAAGACACTGGATGATCCTCAACCCAAATTAAGGCCGTTACTGGTGCCAACTGCAGCCCCATAACCATCAGAAGGCATCTGAGACTGAAGGGCTTCAAAAACAAAAATCATCTTCTAAGGCCTCGTCTCCTTGAACGCCACAGAACTGACCATTTGGACTTTGCAAGAGAGCACCAAACATGGGACATTGATTGTCTCAGGTCTATTGAACTTTGATTTATGTTTTTTTTTGGGGGGGGGATCAGCTGTAAAACTGCCTGTTTCAGTTTAAGTGTTGTTTTCAATAAATTGCGTGCTCAAAAAGTGTTTTATTTTCACTCCTGTTTCTTCTTGTTGCATGTTGAAGCTCTACTTGGAGCTTTGTTAAGATCCAACCATGCAAAATATGATTTTTTTTTTGGTGCCATTTTTCAAGTGGTCTTAAGCTTTTGATCGGGACTGTATTTAGACTATTGGAGAAAGCCGGAGTACCCATAGAGAACGCGCGGCAACATGGAGATAGCCTGCAAACTCCACTCAGAAAAGCCCCAGCAAGATGGTGGATTTGAACACAGGACCTTCTTACTGTGAGGCAACAGTGCTAACCACTGAGCCAATCACAACAATAATTTAGTAAATAGAATTAGTGTTTAATTCATTGTCACCTGTAAAACTAAACTTCTCACAGAAAGTAAGCAGATTTGTGTTTGGTTGATTATTTCAGTAGTGTAACAGTGCTTCTTGGCAATAAACCAGCCTTTAAGGTGGTAATTAAACCATTACTTGAAAAGCCATCACATGACAAGAAGTTAGAACTTATAAAAATTAAGGCAACCGATTGCCTTAAGTTTTTTAAGTTGATGAACTTAAAAGTTAAAGCTTAGCATAACTCCAATATTTTGATTACATTTGACTTGTACCTTTTGACATATAAAAGTACAATGTTTAATAATTGAATTCAACAATATTTAGTAACTAGAACTTTAGAACTAGAACTCTAGAGCCAGATGTTTTCATTTATGTCTCCCATGGGAATAAGTTGACATAACTTAAAAGGAATGAGTACAACAGAGTCACTTTTTCAGTTTAGCAAAACTCAATATTTATTGTTCACTTTTGTAATTTTTTTTAATTAAACAAAACAAAAATATGCCTCAATTGCATAGAGTACTGCTAATTTTAAAAGCTTAAGTCCATTTCTCCAGTTCAACAGTATTTTCTTGGCCTCCACCAATAACACACTGCACTGTCAATATTTAAGAAAATTAAAATCTATCATTTAAAATATAATATCGCATGCTAAAGACATAATATGTACTTTTGCATATCTGAATACCAGATTTGATTAATTACACTGTAAACTGTTGAAACTCTAAAATTCTAAAATGTGCCATTGTCTTGGTTCTGTTATTTTTCTATACCTACTTGGTTAACATTCATATTCGAAATGACGACTATCAGAAATTTCTTCTAGTCAAGTTATTTCAACAAAAATGAATTGATAAATAAAACAAAACAAGATGCTGTCCTCTGATATAGGGCTGCAGCGATTCATCGAGTAATTCGAATAATTTGATTATAAAAGATTCTCAACACAAATTCTTTGCTTCGATGCTTTTAATGCACAGCCCTGTAGCGCATCGATGTGTGTTAAATGATGTAAACACAAGTGTTTCACACACATTTTTGACTAAAAACAGACCTGCAATCCAGACGTATTTAGGAGCCACGTGTGAATAAAATGTTCAACAACATTAAGCCCAGGCAGCCTCCAGTTTTTCAGTAGAAATACACTAACACAACAGCAGCAGTGATGATGACATGGCACAATTAAACACAGAGCTGGAGCACACTTAGAAGAGCAAAGAGGTGGAGCCGGTACTGACGGTGACCTCAGGTTGATTGAAAGAAAACGTGTTTCTAGCATCCAAAACAGCAGTGCCGTTCCTGTAATCATCATTAAAACATTCACTGGGAAAAACCTTGCGGGGGTCTTTCACCCCAGGTCCTTCCACGTGATCAGCAAACTGCGGGATGAAGAAAAGCGAACTTTGTAGCTGCTCCATCCACTGCCATTTGTTTAACACAGTGAAAAATCTGCAGTAAGCTTCCAGAAATAAGGTTACATTAAAATATGCAGATGAACTGTTCATTTAGTGAGTTTAGTGTGTCAGCCTTCAGGCTGACGGCAGCTGTCCTATTTTACATGGAAGCAATACATGTAGCAAACGGGGGCATAACAGTGAATTAGACCATATTAATTTCTAGGCTTTCATAACATTTTTCAGATTAAAATTGAAGTAATATTAAAATATTGTATTAATTAAATTGCTTTAATATTTAACAAATATAAAAAAACTTTTTTTTTTCAAAAGCAAATAACAGTGTACATGGACTTTTATACTCTTAGCCACTAACCTTAGGGTTGTTAGGCTGGATACTGAATTATTGTTGTTATTAATTAATGTCTGCATCATAACATCTGTTTTTAGCAGCACAAAAACTTGCCTCCTATTAATGGCAGAAAGGCTTTCTGCCATCAGTGTCAAAGATACATTTTTTTTTTATACCTTAGTTTAGATTGTGGATATCTTATTTTATTTGACTTTGACCTTTGACTGTACTTGAGATTATTTATAGACTTTTTGCATTTAAGAAATTGTTTTCTTTAAAAAATTAAATTTCAATGTGGCATGTACATACAATCACAGTGTTCAGTTAGGTTTTTTTGACAGATGTTGTATACAGTTAAACTTAAAAACATTGCATTTTCTAAAATGGAATCCAGTGAGCAGTTCATTTTGAAAGACCTGCACATTTCAGATAAGTATTTCTTATCTGATTATTACTCGATTAATCGATGGAATAATCGATAGATTACTTGATTAATAAAATAATCAAGAGCTGCAGCCCTACTGTGATACAATGATTCAGACTCTTGAGTCTCTTAGTTGGAGAGCAGTTTACCAGCTTCCAGACTACTGTACTCTGAATAAATATATTGTTTTTCAGTCCGTTGGTAATAATTGTAGTAGTAGGTGTAGTGCATAGATCAGTCCAAACATTACCAAGAAGTTCATCAGCAGTTCTTGGGGAGACCTCTACAAAGTCACTTTGAAGGAATTACAGCAAAACTATTTAGTAAGTTCAAAATTAATTGAACTATGATGAAGTTACAGTTGGCTCTTATCCATAAAGTGATATTTCTTCCTCCATACAAGTGTAAGGGATACTCCAAGTTTTGACCTGCCAGCATCATTGCTATGGCGAGAGCAAGAACCTATGTTGCTCATCAAAGTGAGTGAAGTGGCTAGCACATTTGGTTTCTGGTAATATTAGACATTGTTGCAAGAGACTGAAACAAAATTTCTGACTTTCAAAAGGCTGACATGCAGCAACATATTCCTGTCAAAAAGTTCAGCCATTTCTCTACATGGTCATATCACTAAAGGTTAACTTCTCTTTTCTTTAACTGGCTCATGTCACTTGCATAACAATTACTCCTGGCCTTTTTCATCAGTTCTTAAATCTTCATTGCTTGCAGTTAAGGCAATTTTTTTTAAAATGCCCCCCAAAATGTATTGTAGTAAATGCATTATTTTTAAGTCCAAATGTTTTTAAAAATGTTTATGTAATGCTTCAAAAAGAAATAAAAGCAACAAAAAAACCCCAGAGCAAATCGAATGTTGTGTAAAGCGCTTTGAATGCTCAGAGTAGAAAAGCGTTATATAAGAACCAGTCCATTTACCATTTACCAAATCCAGAATCAAATTTAAAATCTTTCTCTTCACGTACATGTCTTGAATAACACAGGTCTGCAAAAAAAAAAAATTTTTTTCAGCTGCATGGGATATTTTTGGTAAACTTTATGTTTTTTAAGGTGCTGAATCCAAAAATGATCTCCATTTCCCTCCATCATGTACAGTTTTTTTGAAAAACATGAGGAGTTTACATTAAAAAAGCACAACAGCGATGAAAAAAAATCAATATTTTATGACAATTAACTATGCATAATTGTTCAGAGATTCCTTACCTTTTGCTATGAACAAAATAAACCTGTTGGGAGATGATCATCTGAGCTCCTCACACCGCCAGACCCACCATATCCCTCCCCTCCTACTGACCCCCACAATTCCTTGCATTTTCTATTTGTATTTCTCTTGAGTCTCGCTCTTAGAAATATTAAATGAATGTAAGAAATCATTATTGGATATGGTTTTTTGACTCAAGTATAGGGTACCAGATTTCAGTTTAAAAAGGGAAACTGTACGCTTTATTAAACTAAAAACATGAGTTTTGCAAGAAAACCTGACGAGATCAAATTTTTAAAATGTTTTTCCCAGTTTCAGTGAGTAAAAATCTATAAGAAACAGTCAAAAAATCCTATGCAGTTTTTTGGTTGCAGACCTGTGTAATCAGGCCCCATCTTATCTTAAAGACCTCACAGTACCATATCACCTCAATGAAGCACTTCACTCACAGACTGTGGATTTACTTGTGATTCCTAGGGTATTTAAAGTAGAATGGAAAGCAGAGCCTTAAGGTTTCAGGCCCCTGTTCTGTGGAACCAGCTCCCAGTTTGGATTTAGGAGACAGACACCCTGTCGTCTTTCAAGATTAGGCTGAAGAATAAGAATAATCAAGAATGAGATTTCCATACCAGGCGGTCAGGCCCCAGGTTAAAAAGGACTGCCTCTGGTACTTTTGGCCAATAGAGTGCCTGTGGAACTTGTCTTCAGCCAACAATTGCACAAAGGACCAATTTTCAGAACAAGGGTGATGTGCAGAGCTATAGTAACTACATTGCTACAAATCCAAGAGGCCTCTTCAGTTCTGAAACAATGGCTTAAGAATCCCATTGATTTAACTCCTGGTAGGGCTGTCCCCTTGGAGGTCGTCCCAGGGGTTTCCTAACTCTTGAAGGAGTATACTGATATACTGTGGCAGTAAAAGACGGACCCGACCACATTTCAACACACTTTAACATCTTTATTTACAGTTGCTTGTTTCCTATAACTCACAGTTGCAGCTTTTCAGCTGCCAGCCACACGTACACAACAACCACACAGTCAGGACCCAGTTCACTCTTATATGCAGGGGAGGCGTGACGAGCTGATGCAGCTCAGGTGTGTCAGCCTCCCCTGCAGCCGGGCTACAAACCACGCCCCGCCACATACCCCCATCGCCCGACTGAGGCCGGGGAGCCATCCGGCTGAACCTACCCCGCCTCCACAAGTGGGAGAGGGAATTGGCCCTGACTGTCGGCATCCCCAGCCCATGGCCCAGCGGCAGGGACATGTGGAATCTGGGGGCTGGCCGCTTGTCCAGTGGCAACAGCGAAGCTAGTCTGGAGGTTGGCCGCAGACTGCAGCGGTGAGGCCAGTCTGGCCAGCATGCCGACCTCCAGCTTCGCAGGACCGTCGCGTGCCTCGACCTCCGTCTCCGGCTGGCGAGGTGCCTCGCGTGCCGCATCCTCCACCTCTGTCTGGGCAGGTACATGAGCCGGTAGTGGGCCCGGTGGTTGCTCAGCGGCCCTCCTCCGGGGAGCAGGAACGGGTGCAGGCCCCTGCCTGGCACCAGGTGCTCCCACCCGAGGAGTGGGTACGGGCGTGGAGGCAGGCTGCATCCTGGCTGGCCTCACCCTGGGGGCTGGCACGGGTGCCGGAAAAGTCCAGACCTCCTCCACTCCCACACCATCGGTGAACGCCGGTGGGGGTGGTGGCAGTGCCAGCCAAGACCGGATCAGAGCTGCCAGATTCTCAATCTTCTGCCCCCGTGCTCGAGCCGGTCCTGGAGTTCTTCCTGCTGTTAGCGTGACACTGCCGCCTGCTCCTGCTGTGTGGCTGTTAGCTCGGCCACCATTTGGGCCAGCTCCTCCCCTGGCTGGCCCGGTCGCGGTTCCGCCATGCCGCCTCCTGAGTTTCGGTACCACTGTAGTAATCACACGGCAGACCGGTCCACAACTCAATGCTTTTCAGCATCTTTCTTTATTAACCACACGATTGCTGTTCAGAAACACACACGGCTCACAGCTCAACATACCAACAACAACCACACAGTCAGGACCCAGTTCACTCTTTTGTGCAGGGGAGGCGTGACGAGCTGATGCAGCTCAGGTGTGTCAGCCTCCCCTGCAGCTGCGCCACGAACCACGCCCCACCACATATACCAAAACTTTTGCCCACATTAAGTTCAAGTACAAAGTCTTCCATACACTTTCAAAATATTCATTAACATGGGTATCCCAGATTTAAATGTCACTGTGGTGGGGCGTGGTCTGTGGCGCGGCTGCGGGTGAGCGCTGGAAAGTGCTGAAGCATACTTTGACATTGTGAACAAATAAAGAAAGCAAAACGCAAGCTTCTGCATCATGTCGGGTCCTTTGGGTTACATGGGGCCTTATGGACTGGCTGCTATGAGAGCTGTCTTCTTGCTTTCTATCTAACATTCACATTCTGATGGATGCATGAGGGAGCAATTTGGGGTTAGCATCTTACCCAAGGATATTTTGCATGCAGAGTGGAACAGCCAGTGATCAAACCACAAACCTTCCAATTAGTAGGTGACCTGCTCGATCGCATGAGCTACAGGCACCCCAGCTGAGAACAAACTGGCTAAACACAAACAACAGCTTGTATAAGCTAGCATTAGTGCAGCTAATGTTAAAGTCAAGTGTCCTAAAAAATCACACTTTCTCTCTGACAAACAGTTTGATTACATTGTCACACTGTAAGAGTGTGAGTCTGTTAATGTTTGATGCACTTCAAAGAGAGATTCACTAATGCTGGCCAACAGCAGCAAAAACGCGCTTACTGACTGAAAAATTCAAGATATCCTCAGCAACCCACCGTCACTATCGCTTTCATCAGACAGAAGTGAGCTTCACTGACTCATCAATTCTTATGGGACTCCTGTCATAAAGTTTTACAACCTCTTCCAGAGGAAAAAAAAAAAAACCCAGACACCTGCCATATTGATAGCTGAAGTAAAATAGGCTACACTCACTACAGATGAACAGCAGCCAGAGTTTTTGAGGTGACTCATGGTTAAAAACTTAAAATAACGTAAAATATTTAATTGACACATATCAGTTTTATCTGGATTTATTGCTAACCATTGATATTAATTCAAATAATTTAATATTACTGATCTCTCTTGACTAAAATACGTTTGTCTTATAGCAGCCACTGGAGCTAGGTTTATACTGTACACTTGAATTAGGAAGGGTAAGATAACAACTCGGTTAACTGTAATCTACTGACGTCTAGCAGTTAGATTATACACACTGTCATTTAAGAAAAGTGATAACAATAGAAACCTGAAATTTTACATCATTCATATTAAGAAGTTTGTCTCACACATTCTACAGATGCAGATTTTTCTACAGATTTATACAGATGCCAATGTTGGGACACACTTTTGAGAAGGTGTAAGAACATTGCTCCTTTTTAGCCTTCAAGCTTGCACTTTAGCTTGCACTATCAGCTATTGCTGATGATGCACTGCATGAGCAGAGCAGCATTTGGAGAAGCTCTTGGTGCTAGGCAGAGGTTAGCACTGCCATCCTGGTTCTAACCAAAGTTGGGGCCTGTCTGTGTGAAGTTTACACATTCCCCCTCTACCTGCATGGGTTTGCTTCGGGTACACCGGCTGCCTCTCAAAGTCTGAAAACATGCACTTGTGATTCTAAACTGGCTGTGTTAAAAATGTTACTTGTGGTCCAAAGCACTTTAAGTGGTCAGTAAGGCTGGAAAAGTGCTATTTAGAAGTAAGTACATTATAGGTAGGCCCCAAAAAGTTGATTGTGTTCATCTGGACATAGTGTTTTCAGTGGGAGAAACGTTTTGTGACTCGTCCAAGCGACGAAACGTTTCTCCCACTGAAAACACCACGTCCAAAAGAACAGAATTAACTTTTTGGGATTTTCTTACCTGGATGATTGAGCATGGATCAAGACATTATAGGTAGGTGTTTTTTGAGTACCATTACAGCACCTTGTTAAATTTTTAAGCTGTATTCTTTACTATGAGAAAGACTGCTGTCACATAGCAAAGTAAACGCACAACATCATAGAACTGAATTAAACAGATCAAACAATATATTCAATACAGCTTTTTAAAATCTGGGGTTGGTGCTTCCATACTGTACTGCTGCTTTTATTCACCAGTGCTGTTACTAGTTGGCCGACTTCGAGTTTTTTGTTTTTTTTTTCCTTTTCAAAAAATGTTAAACGTTAGGTGCAGATATGTTTTAAGCTGATTACATTGAACATTTTTACCAATGGAAACATAATGACTGTGTGAATGAAATGTGGTGTCTTCATACTCCCAGCTGACTGAATTTGACATTGTGTGGGTTTTATGGTTTATAGGTATGACACTGGGAAAGATGGCTTCATCGACCTGATGGAGCTAAAGCTGATGATGGAGAAGCTGGGAGCTCCACAAACCCACCTGGGCCTCAAGAACATGATCAAAGAAGTAGATGAAGACTTTGATGGCAAACTAAGCTTCAGGGAGGTGAGTGAGTAAATTGTCTAGTGCAAACTCTTTGGGAATTGCTCCAAACAGCCACACTGCAGATAGAAAAGCTGACCCATCATAGAGAGATGTAGCAACTAAGAATTTCTTGTTTATTCTACTAATTTCTTAGTAGACTAAACAAGGGGAAAAAAATTAGACAAACTAGTTTAAAACTAAGAAACACTCAGATTTTAAGTTAAATGTGAGAACTGTTTAATGGACAATGCCAAAAACTAATAGCAAAGGCATTTAAAACCATTAATCACATTCTGCTTAACTGTGTGATATCTCATATCATGCATTATGAACACTGCATTTTATACTCCAGACAGCAAAGAAGAAAAACACTTAAAATAAACCGATGTTTAATATATGAAAACATGTTATTACAAAAGATGTTCACATATTACTTAAATATGACAAATGAACTTTAAAAAACGAATAAAGCGCAACCAAAAGTGTGGCAGATTGTGCCATGCATTATTAATAATGTACTTATCCTGGGAAACTTAGAGCAGTTTCCAGGCCATCTGGTAGATGTAATCTCACCAGCATGTCCTGGGTCTACCCCAGGTTCTCCTACCAGTAGGACATGCCTTGCCGGAACACCTTAGCCAGAAAGCGACAGCCTCAGCTGGCTCCTTTCAATGTGGAGGAGTAGCAGCTCTAGTCTGAGCCCTTCCCTTATGACTGAACTCCTTGCCCTATTGATAAGGGAGAACCCATCCAACCTTAGAAGAAAATCATTTCCACCACCTGTATCCGCCATCTCATTCTAATAGTGTTAACAAAAAGAACAGGCTCAGATTAACAGATTTATGGCATTTCTCAACAACAATTTTGAACATAATTTGCCAGCATTGGGCGTCAATTAAAATTTTAACAATTAGATTAAATGACTAGTTTGTCTGGAACCGACTAGTGACAACAGCACGATTAGTTGTATAGTCGATTGTGTGGGTAATTCTTCAAAAAATATTTAAAAAAACAAGCATTTTAGGCATGTAAATAAAGTCAAATTATTTCTGCTGTTCAATACCTAAGGAATTTCAACTCACAGATGGTGCCAAAATGTGCCAAATGGCAAAACACCTGACTATGAATTTATTAAACCCACTATAACATTTCTGTGTTTCACTTCAGCAGCATCAGTCTTTGTACAGATAATGTTCATATGTTGATCACTGGTTTTCTGGAGTTTAATGTCTAATGAAGCATATTTTCAAAGTGGTTCTATGCAATAAAATCCCAAAATAAATTAGGTGAGGAAAAAAATCTACTTACTTTTTCTATGTTCCAGTCTCAGTAACTTTGATACAGTAACATCTGCTGTAATATTTACACCTCTAATGAAATCTCAAAAGTGTTAGCTTTATTTTGGTTTACACAGAGTTTGTAATTGCACAAAAAGACTATTCATTTTGGGCATGTCATTTTTGAGCAGGGCACTTGGATACATATCTAGTTGTTGTATATCTTACGATTCTTCTTCTCCTGAGTCTTTTGATTTTTATTATAATGCTATCTAGTTTACACGACAGTAGATTTTAAATTAAACAATCAAGATGTGATTGATGTATAGGTGTTTGTACATTAGCTGTTTAGGAATTACAGAAATTTTTAGATATAGTTTCCCATTTTCAGAGGTTCAGTATTTACCTTCATGGTTTAAAAGGTATTTGGACAAAGTAGTATAATTTTAAATATAAGAATCCAATTCAGTGACGTTTTATTTACACAGCACCAATTCACAACAACAGTCACCTAAAGGAACTTTACAGTATAAGGTCAAGACTCCCCTGTAAACAGGGGGACACATCTGTTAGAACCAGGCTAAGGCAGCAGCATCCAGCTGTTATAGCTGGTCGAGTGGTAGGAGAATCAGGGGTAAGGGCGATTTTTTTTATATCTGCCAGGTGCCTTGTGAATGGCACTGGATGACAAAGTTGATGTTAAATTGACATCAAATTGCTGTCATGTCCACTGTTGTTAGTTGCAGTTTACACCTCAATTTTTGTAATATCAGTATTACAAATATCAATACAGAGGCTCAGAGATTCGTCGATTATTTGGAGGGAGATGCAGTTGCAACAGTTTGAAAAGGTGAGACTTGGTGGAAAAACACTTAGGCTTCTAGTTTTGACTTCTGCTATATTATCGCTAATGTGGCGGTGTTGTTTGAGTGGCTCTACCTATTGTTTGGGGGAATACTGCACTGGCTATCTGCGCCTTAAAGACGAGTATAAATAGAAGCGGTGTGATCATATTGCTGGTAGCAAGTTAAGCGCAATCAGTGTGGTGGGTATACAGGGACCTTGAGTAAAGTGAAAAAGGTAGAAAAGAACAAGTCAAGTTTAAAGCTTAAAATACTTTGTATTAGAGGAGAAGGATTTTAAATTCAATTCTGGATTTAACAGAGCCAGTGAAAAGAAACCAGTGTGAGAGAAATATGGTTTCCCTTTCTAGTTCCTGTCAGTACTCACACTGCTTTCGATAAACTGGCTTTTCAGGGAGCTTTCAGAATAGCTGTAATAATGAATTACAAAAGTCTAGCCTAAAAGTAATGAATGCATGAACTTTTTCAACATCTGCAATAGGATGTTTTTAATTTTAGAGATATTGCCCAAATGTAAGAAAGCAGTCGTATATATTTGTTTAATATGCACATTGTAAAACACATCCTGGTCAAATACGACTCCAAGATTTCTCATACTATTACTCAAGGTAATGCCACCCAGAGCAAGTATATGATGTTTTATAACATGTGTCTAAAATTTTTTGTGCCAAGTCCCATCAATTTAAATTAGAGGTCATCCAGCATTGTGTCTTTAAGACATACTTTTTGTGGTGCTCCTGTGAATCTCAATATATTCTTCATGGACATCCTGGTGAAAACTGCAAAAAAAAAAAAAAGAACCCAATACAAAAGCAATCAGCATCTGCACTCTTACCTCTCAAATTAACTGTACCTGCTAGCACAGTCATGAATTAACGTCAAAATGACATACAGTTGTGGCCAGTAGTTTTGAGAATCACATAAATATTGGAAATTGGAAAAGTTGCTGCTTAAGTTTTCATAATAGCAATTTGCATACACTCCAGAATGTTATGAAGAGTGATCAGATGAATTGCATAGTCCTTCTTTGCCATGAAAATTAACTTAATCCCAAAAAAACCTTTCCACTGCATTTCATTGCTGTCATTAAAGGACCTGCTGAGACCATTTCAGTAATCGTCTTGTTAACTCAGGTGAGAATGTCGACGAGCACAAGGCTGGAGATCATTATTTCAGGTTGATTGGGTTAGAATGGCAGAACTGACATGTTAAAAGGAGGGTGATGCTTGAAATCATTGTTCTTCCATTGTTAACCATGGTGACCTGCAAAGAAACGCGTGCAGCCATCATTGCGTTGCATAAAAATGGCTTCACAGGCAAGGATATTGTGGCTACTAATATTGCACTTAAATATACAATTTATAGGATCATCAAGAACTTCAAGGAAAGAGGTTCAATTCTTGTTAAGAAGGCTTCAGGGTGTCCAAGAAAGTCCAGCAAGCGCCAGGATCG